>JAHWFP010058046.1:59397-79907 GCA_023313725.1 Lithobius niger
TTATGATATAAGTTTGATGATATAAGGCTTTTTATGATATAAGTTTGGTCACTGCATAGTCACTTAGGCTATGAACAGAGACATTTATTATTATTTTCGTAACAACTTCAGTACTACTGCTTCTTGTATCAGTGTACGTGTAGGGGTGGGGAGGGGGGAAAGGAAGAAAGGCAGGTAAGGTGGGGTAGTTGTCGGCATTTCAGGTGCACAGCAGGAGGGCTCTGTAAAAACAAGGGAGTCACTGGGTCCTTTTTCAGTTGCTTCAGTTGGTGGCAATTTGGTCCGCCAAAGTCATGCCCATTGTTGTAGCGGCCCAATACAGAGGTTACGATCTTGTCTTTAAAAAATGGATTCCATGACAAATTACGAAATAATAGCACTGATGTTGCAATTTATTAATGTTTTATTACTGAATCAAACAGTGTGCATCTGGTTGATTATGTAAACTGGCCCTTCAGTCGGTGTTAAAAAAGTAAACGCTTAAGGGAAATGAAATGGCGTAGGCTTTCACAATTTTTGGTAGCTGTCGGCCCCCAAAATTTTGGTTGCAGCACAGAGGGGGAAAAAAAAAGACATGGTTCGGTTTGACTGTCGACGGATGCGTAAAAAAGTTTCCACATAAATACACATTATTCGCAGAACGGGCCTCCGATTTTGGGCATGCAATTGGAGCACAAAAAAATAAAGAGTTCAGTTTGCAGGGCATAATGTGTGTAAAAAATTAATTTCACCACACAGGTTCAGCTCATAACACACACCGGCCCTCAAATTTGGGCGGAGGGGCGAAATGTGATGGAGGGGGCAAGGATGCCAAATTTTCTCCATTCCCGTTATTTCGTTTATTCAATGAGTGGCCAAAAAACAGTTTAAATGTTGTTCTACTGAGAAATAATTCACTTTCATGAATTGCTGTGTTTCCCCAAAGCTCTTTCCATATCCTAGAATAGCACTCTTTGCACTCGTGCCTATGACTGTGACTGTGACTGTGACTAATTCATAATAAGTAACACGGTTCTATCACTGAACAAAGTAGTGTGTTTAGTAAAACGTAGCCACATTTTTATTAATTTGGCTTGAAAACAGTGCTGTTTGGAGCATCGAAACGTTTCCTTTTATGTACGTTTTTACTGACACTTTAGGCTTGTTTGAAACTTCGCCCAATGTGATCAAACGAAGGTGTGCAGATACCAGAACATTCGAAATATAATCAACTCACTGTCGAGAACACCCTGACACCTTAAACACAAATTAAATACAGTTAGTGTGTGTAAACCAATCCGGATATAGATGTAGAAAAGAAAGCCAGTCAGTGTTGCTAAAGCAAAACTGACTAAGTACAGTAAAAATATGCGGTTTATTAATACATGTCAATGGCATAAAATCACGAACAAATTGTATGTCAACAATTTCTTTAAAGACAACTAAAGACTTAAGACCTGGACTGTAGCACATGGTAAATGTAAAATGTTCGTTTGTAAATTCAGGCATCCTGTTTAGAAAAGAAAATTGTCAGAAATGCACTCCTGTCATGAGTGAATTAATAAAATCCAAGCGGATCAATAAAATACATAAGATCCAAAGTTTACCACTAAAACACAACATTTCGGACCCCAGCTCGAGCCATTTTCAAGGAAAGAAAACTTTTATGTTATACATCAGGAACAGATGCAGAGGGGCCATGGCGGCCATAGTTTTCTTCCCCCCAGCTACAGTGAGGTAACGTTAATATTTTTAAAATCATAAATTTTAAAATTGCTAATTGACTAACTGTTTTCTTAACAAATCACTTCTAGTTAGCAGCATAATTATTACATCGCTGGTTTTTCTGTTAATCTTTTTTCATTTTCTTTCGTACTTTGGGGCATGAATTACTTTTGCTAAGCCCCTTATGACCAAATCCATGCGTGAGTTTTCCAGGTTACTCCGGCTGATTTGTATTATTCAGGAAAACCAGTCGATCACTGCCAGTTCAAGAATAAGTGGGCTGAATATAATTTATTTACGGTTTAAAATAAGGAGGTAATACAATGGAAAAAGTGCTTTGCAGAAACACAAGACGTTCTATACATGTCGTACAATTAATACTGTTTGGAACTTTTGGAACCTAAGTATGCGTCTTTCATTCCTTCCTGCTACCACTAATAAATTGTGGAATTGGTTTAGTACCAAAAGACTGTTTCGCAATGCACAGTCGATTTGTGACCACCACCCCCCCCACTTCAAATTTTCATCTTGGATGCACCATTTCACTGCTTTGTACCTAATTAGATCGTTTTCATTCAATAGAATAAATAAAAATTCTCAAAAAACGATCGAACTTTGAGACGAAACTTTTTTAATTGTTTGCCAGTGCACTAATTTTCCAGACTTCAGAAATTTGGTTGACTTTTTGGACTTTAAGACTTTAATTAAACCAGTCTGTAGCAAAAATAACCGAGTTCACTTAAATTAAGACAAGAAAATAATATTACAATGTAGATTCTATAGAATAAACATAAGAAACAGAAGTTAGTAAAGGACTTTTGCATCAGGTTGTTAGCCTTGAGTTCATAAACTCGTAATAGGAAGAATAAACAGACTGATTATGTAAACTGGCCCTTCAGCATGTGTTAAAAACGTAAACACTAAAGGGAGATGAAATGGCGTAGGCTTTCAAAATTTTTGGTAGCTGTAGGCCTCCCCCCCCCAAAAAAAAAAATTTGGTTGCAGCACAAAGGGAAAAAAATAAAGACATATGGTTCGGTTTGACTGTCAACGGATGCGTAAAAAGGTTTCCACATAAATACACATTATTCACAGAACGGACCTCCGATTTTGAGCATAAAATTGGAGCAAAAAAATTACAAAAGATTTAAGTGAAACAATACTCTAAACAAAAGTAATATGCACCCTAATTATTAGGATGGAGTGCAGAAACCTTTTTTGGAAATCCTCATTGGCAGGGTGTGAAAAAGTTGCTCTTGGACATCACTATCACACACGCTATAGTGTCCGCAGCCAATCTTGAGTTCTCCGCAGAACGAACACAGATGATCGATTGTACGTTTTCAGTAGCAGAGTGCCTTCTTGATATCCAAGATGGTTACAAAAACAATGGCGGCTATCGATTAAAGCCACGCCCTCCAGGAAGACGTAGCCGCTCAAAAATACTTCCAGGACTCAAGATACACTGCGTACACAATAAATTTCATAACTCTGGAGTCAAGTATTGATGTGCCCCAAGGTGCCTCAATATTAACATTGTATGGCAATGGGCAGAATGGAAAAAAACAAAAATGATGATTTGACTGGTTTTAAATTTAATTTTAACATTATCTCATCTGAAAACCTTAGTCAAAGAAAGGTAGCCGTAATTGTCCAAAAAAAAAATTCTGAGCAATAGTGTAATACCACTTCTGGGCCAAAATACCCTAAAAGGCCATTTTGGCTAATTTTCGTTGCTAAATTATCCCACAGTTTTTAAGAAAAATAAAATACTTTGCAATAACGGCACGCTAACGTAGTTTCTGAGAGAATTGAATGAGATAATCTTAAAAATTATATTTTAAAACAGTCAAAGCATTATTTTTGCCTTTATCACCACTTTGCTCATTGCCGTACAATGTTAAACTTGAAGGCCCTTGGGGCACCTAAAGCCGTGACCCCAGAGTGATGAAATTTTTGTGTGTGATAGTAATGTCAAAGAAAACCTTTCCAAACCCTGCGAATGAGGAATTCCAGAAAAAAGTCTCTACACTCCACCCTACGAAATATTCAGGCTCATTTACCCTTTTTTATCTTTCATACATTATTTCAAAGAGCAAAAAAAGGAAGGCGACTAGTATTCCAACAATGAGCAGTGCAAAAGATCCAATGGCGACTTGTACTGAAACTGTCATTGAAGGCTTTGTTTTGCATAATGATGGGTCGTAGGTCGGAAGATATTGTTGTTCGAGCCTGTGAAGGACTCCCGATGATCGCAGAGATAGAAGCCTGTAGAGGAACAAGATAAAGTGTAAGTACTTTGCAAAGAGTCGGGTTCTCGGCCAAGTTGCCAGAAGGAGCTGATGTGGTTGGGGGATTTAAAGGGGTTTCTGGCAAAGTCCTTCAATCCAGAGTGTTGTGAGAGGCTACCAAGCTCCTTCTCCAGCTATTGGATATATTCTGGTCTATTCTACACAGTATCGTGATTGGTCCTCTCCGTGATTGTAGGTTTCCTAATTTGAATCCTTGCATTTGACCGTGTCCTTAGTGACGTTCTTTCTAAACGTCCTATAAGGTTTAAAATTAGCCGGACTGACATTGAAATTAGTCAGGCCAAACTGGTGGTGTTGTAGTTGGAATTTAGGTCTTGAGTCAGTATAAGAAGTCTAGCAGACTTTTGCTATTAGGGTTACTAAGGGGTTCAAGGTTAGTATTATGCTTAGTTTAAATTTGATGCATGGGACAGTGATAATTAGGTTCTAGTTAGGATGGGTCAAGGGAATTCCGTGAGAGGAGGAGTTCCCAATTAAGCAGAACAGACTGCGACTGACTCTAGGACAAGGAAAATGCAAGTAGGTTAACTCAAGCGTACACCAACGGTTTGATATCTGATATTTTATATTCCAGTATCTTAACATTATTCTGCCATCCTTGCCTAACTGGTTTAACAAATATTCTCAGCTAAGGTATTTAACCTGATTGTTGCTCAGTTCGTAACGTTGCTGAGCCCAGCCACAAGTGACGTCATTGTTGTGGTGGAGCACCAACTTGCTGATTGTTGAGCTCATACATTATAAAAGCCTAGCAAAGAAAAAGCCGCATTCAACAAATTAACTTGAAATAACAACAAAATATAAGGTGTTGCCGGTTATAAAAATGACAGTTTTTCTGCTTTTTCTATTATTCTACGAGTAAATTCCTATACGAAAAAAACAAGGGCTTAAACGACGTGAGTTGATCAACATGGGAAGTTAAGCAGCTCTTGCGTACGACCTGTTATCATTGTGCAATTTCTTCCAGGGTAAATCTACTGCAAATTGTATAGAGACAACGATTTTGGTACTTGACCTTCAGTTAGTGTTTGGCTACGACCTAACACGTTGAATCTACAGACTACTAGGACAAGCGTGGTCAATCCTTGTTGCTGGTACCGAATATAGTATAATACTCATTGCAAAGTTCCCTAATTTTTATTTGTGGCAGCGCCGAACTTCCAATTAAGCTGAAAGTTTAGTCTTTGAGTTTGTCATGCTGAATGTTGCATATCGTTTTTATATTTAGGGCATCATGGATTGCACCTATTTACTTGGCTGTTCAAGAGGTTCCCTGCCGTAAAACTTCGTTTTTAATGGGAAGTTGTAAAAGTCCGGGACTTCACGTTTTAAATTCTTAGGTTTAGTATAGCGTAATTCAGTAGGACTCATCGAGATTCGGCATAATTAATACGTCTGAGGAATGATTTTATTTTAACTTACTTCATTCTGCAGGGTGTACTCAGTATCAACTCCTTAAAGTTCTTTCGTAGTCCAAAATACTCGAAGACTAAACGTCATACATATAAAGTTCTAAGTAATACTAGCCTAATCTCGACTGTAGACAAAAATTTTTGCTACCGTGCTGTAGCAGTGTGCAACTTTTTCCAAACCTTTTTTCCGGGGTCTTCTATCACTTCCTTTAAATGCAGCCGTTCGCAGAACGACCTCTTCGAATTTTTACGAAGGTATTGACCAAGTTTTCAGGTGAGTCCTAAGAAAAATCTGTAACTGTGTAGTGGTTTTATATTTTATGTTTATAAAGTTGTTTTTTTCCCCCTGTGTTTAATCCGATTTGATGGAGATAATTAATCGCAGCATTATTTTCATGTTTCGGAAAGAGTTTTAATAACGTAATCTCCATTCTGTTTTCGTAATCTTTATCCTGGTATTTGATCCAGATAGCTAATCGCAGTACCCATTTTAATTTTTATGATTAATTTTTTTTAAATTCTATTAACATAATTTTATTTTGAGTGAGATAAAAGTGCCATTGCCCCGTTTTCATTCCCATTCGCGTAAGTGAGAATGAATTATTTTTTATTCTTTTTCTATAATCGAGAGTTTTTTGCAGCTGTTCGTGGCCATGCTGTTGCAGTGATGCTAGAATAAAATGAGTAAGGTTTCAAGACCTATAAGCATTATGGTTCTGGTAGGCAGCTACAAAAGTGAAACGATTTTTTTTTTAACATGACAGAAGCAAAAATCTAAATTCTTAATCAAATTAATTTTCTCGCCAGTAGATTGTGTACTCTGAAGTTGTATTTAATCGAAGTCCAAAAACGCTTTGTTACAATTGCTGACAACGACCATTCACAGTCACAACATCCATGGTCCAATGGCAGCCAATGACGAAGCACTGTAAAATCACATGACTTATCCATCATGGCTGCTTCCATCCAAGTGTCAGAGTTATCATTCTGCAGCTAATTTTGTCGCATATTGGTGACAGACTACATGAAAATTACATGAAATTGTGGACAAAGTGGGCGATCCAAATATTGGCCTCCGTTTTGTTTAAATAAAAAGTTCTACTATTTTGTTAACACTGCGTCAGATTTGTTTTACCTGCTAATGAACCATGTGGGTTTTGCGACCAATATCAGGAACCTTTTTCTTTGATCCTTTAGAAATAAATTTTACCATTTTACTCGCATTAAGATTCGAAGGATTCAACCTTCTTCGAACAAAAAAACAATTAAACTAACACAAGAAAAAAGTCCATCACACACTGTGAGGTGAAATAACACAGCGTGGAACTCAAAATTCGTTCAAATCATCATACAACTTACTTTTGAGCGAAAATTTCGAACAACGCTGAATTTTTTGGCATTAGAAAATGTAAAGTCATTCGGAGATAATGCTGCTTTAGAAATTCTAGCGTACAGTTGGAATTCAATAATTTGGGTAAGGCATTGACTTCAGTTGCCAAATAAACATATTTTCCTTCCATCGCTTTTTCTAATCCCATGTCCGCAGTTGCAACGAGGCAAGATGGATCGCTCTGAATTCTCTTGCTGACCCTTCTAAACGTTCCTTCCTTTGCATTCTGTAAACAAGAATAGGAGGAGAAAAGAAATCAATTATTTTTAAGATTGGGGTTTTTGTTTAATACATTTCTGTCAATCGTACGTCATCTACAGGGTAGTCCATAAAGTAGGTGGAATAATATAGGCCTAATATTAGGCCTATACTTGGCCTTCACAGCTTGTGGGCAGGGATTTCTTCGAATCTCTCATGTCGTATGGATTCTAAATGACACAAAATGGGAAAAAGGAAAGAAATAATGTACCGGATACCCGAATTCCCGGATTCTGACGAACTTTGAAGCTACTTTAGGCTTATTATAGGCCTATTTTAGGCCTAAACAAGCTACTTTAGGCTACTTTTGAAGCTACTTCAAGCTGCTTTTGAAGCTACTTTAGGCTTATTATAGACCTATTTTAGCCAGTACTTTTTTCCAGTACTTTATGGACCACCCTGTATTGCTAGATGCTGGTGTAATAAACCAACTCTATTTTGAATACTGTTTAACGAGTTTCAAGGAGGAAGAATTCGAATAGAGGAGGACAAGAGCCGGGGCTTTAATCGGGGATATCATCATGAATGCAACGCGCCCAATCGAATCGCCTAAGGTTGCTCATGGGAATACCATTGAGTATCTCTGTCGTTTTTTTTTATCCAGTACGAAAGGGGTGTTTTTGCCGCATCAGCCAAGCACAGCTCGCTTATTCCGATAGGTGCTGCGGCCTACAAAGTGGGCGATTAATAAGTGAAAAGCAGCTCTTGTGCAATAAGCGATAATCAAAGATAGTTGGCAACACACTAATCCAGAGTCGCATACTTAAACATGCTAAAAAAGCATAATTCATTGCTTATTAATGAATGAGAAGATAAATTACGCAAGTGAGATCGTTGTAAGTCAGGTTACATTTGATTTGTGTTCGATGGGACGTCGATTTCTAAAACTACTTCTGGTTAGGACTGCTGCTAACTAGCTAGAGGGTAATTCAGAAAATGGCAACAAAATTAATCGTTAGGCCTGATTCCTTTATTGCTGTTGTCAGTAATGCACCGTAATAAATACGCTTCACAGGAGCTATACAATGTACTTAACACGTCCGCAATGCATCTTCACTCCAGGAATTGTCACTTGTAAGTCGTTTTAACCGTATTTAATAGCTAGACTATATTCGTTTCCATAGCAATCAAAAAGGCGAGCAACAGACTGAAGCTTAGATAGGAGTTGGCTTGGCTTTCATCAAAGATATTTACGATTAGATAAATTCAAATAAATACCAAATATGGATGTAAAAACATATAGATAATTTTACTGCTACGTAAATAGGCTATTTAGTATAATTTTACTAACACATAAATTAAAGATTTTCAGTGACATTCTGTGATCGTTTCTATGGAGATACAACCTGCGAACGTCTGCATCTGAAGCGTATTAAGAAAAACGAAACTGAAACACCGGAAGTGAAAGGCTGCTTTACATAAGCCTCATCTAATAGTCTCACTAAAAATTAATAAAAATACAACAACAATAATACAAAATGGAGATATTCTTACATACGCCCATAAATGTTTGGAATTGATTTATTATTTAACTGATAAAGTAATTCTCGCAAGATACTCTGATTAAATGCCCCTCTTGAAGTGCGTAGTTATAGATATTTTTGGAGCCCTCAAGATTTTGCTCCCTTAAACTCGTTCGTGCTAGAGTTGGCAATAAGTTTCCTCGTCACTTCGTGACTCGGGACCCGGGATCTTAATGATTATCCAACACAAGCACTCACGAGTTAATGGAAGCAAAAACCTTCGTGCTCCGAAAAATTATCGATAACTACCCTTGCAGTCGGGATATTACCAATGTTAATTGCAGGAGCCGCGATAATGTTCATATTACACCAGCAAATATTCCGTACCACTGGACGAGCTGAGATTTCTTGCATTTCCCTGTTTGCTACACATTCTCACAGGGACTTTGCTAAGTCTCCTTTTGAGACACCAACCAGTCAAGTCAACGACAGAGGTTTGAACACGTATTCAATGATTAATACCGGGAGCACTAAAAATTTAGTAACAAAACAACTAGGCATGTAATTAATTTAGTTTTTGCAGATCACAATTTCTTGCCCGAGCAAGGGATGCTACATTGCATACGTTTTCCGTTGTGTTGTTGACGTACCCAGATGTTAAGGAATCGTAAGATGGTTTTTTTTGCGTCGTAGTTATCAGAGGCTATATTGTTGCAAGCAAGCGAGGAACTACTAGCCTTTTACACCGGGATCCCCTACTGCCACTTGGATAAGGCGGTTTCTTATTTTTAGTACTCCTCCTAAAAAATATGGCTAAAAAAACATAAAATCCGAATATCTTGGAAAATAAATTAAGTACGAATTTCACCTTCGACTCATGTATGCGCTGCATCAAAGCTCCCCTGTCATGAAATTTCAATCAATTCAAAACAAAATTGCGAATATTATCGTAACACATTTGCGGATAAACAAACAAAGGGACACAAAAAATGGAAATTCAATCTAATATCAAGGTCACGTGACGCTCGGCCAATTACTAACCCCAACGACTATGGCTCATTATAAATCTCACAGTATGCACCCTGCGTAAATTGCTTGCTAGTCTGATTTGCTTAGTTGACGATTAGTTGATAAATTGAACGTCACATTCTAAGAACATTTCCCTTTCAATCTGTCGAACGAAGGAATCAGATAGTAACTACGGCAACGACTGTAGAGAGATTTGTTTGAGGCATGAATTGAGATATGCTTGGCGAGCCGACGTTGATATGCAACAAGACGAATAAGGAAAGAAACACTGATTTACGAAAACCAACATTCGATGATTTGTTCACGAATCGACAAACCCAAAATGGAAACTATAAAGAATGTTGAATGTTGGCCATGATTTATGATGCTTTCTACTTGAACCTTGGATACTCTCTACGATACGTGATATTGTGTATTTGAACCTATAATGCTCACTGTGACGACGTGATAGTTTATATCGTGATTCAATAACCGTTGTTCTTTATCGTGAGAACATGCAAATTTAGGGCATTAGCGAGATAAAACTATATTGTTAAGCACTGTTTAAGTAAAATTGTGTAGACTGTTTGTCAAGTGCTCTGTTTTATGCGAAAGAGGGCAAAACTTTTGAATTTTAAAACTTAGTCTGGAATAAGTCACCACCTTTTTAAGTTGCACTACATACCATGATTTCCTCGTAGGATGAACTCTGGTCCAGGATTGCTATTCCATATTTCCCATCGTCCATTAACTCATCTAGGTCATTATACTGCTTAGGATCTTCTTTCACGGCTAGTGATGACGTTAGCAAGCTGACGTAAGATTTATCAATGAATATCATGAAAAGAATAAACATTAAGAGCATCCTCTGACTTGAATGCTGAAGAAGAATTTCTGTTGTATCTACAAATAATTATAGAAAGAGAAATGAAACTATTTGTAATTTAGTCCATATTTTTAGTGAATGTAGTTTTATTTTTATTTTATTTAAATCATCTTTTTTTTATGTGACAGTAATGCCAACAATGATAAAATGTCTTTAGACTGATTGTGTCGGTTATTTATTTTTGCTCTTATTGACCTAAATTAAGGTATGACAGCGTCAAAGGTTCTATTGCATATTCTACACGAATACAAACCATTAATCAAAAATACAACTAGGCCTAATACGATACAAAAGAAAATAGATGCATCAGACATGCATATTCAAGCAGTTACATCTCACTTGCATTTGCTTGCATATGAGATGCATCACAAATCGACCACGGTTTCATACTGTGGTAATCACTAGTCAGCCCAGTTAGTTGCCGTGATCACGTACCTTTCTATTCACTTTTGCTACATTCCAACAAAATGTGAATACAATCATAGACTAGACAAATTAACGGATTAGGCCAGTAAAAGTTAATTAAGTGGTTCTCAGGAGCGCACGCACAGGTTTTTTTTTTGGCGCATGAAACGTTTTTATAACCTTGTCTAAAAAAAATACCGATCACGCATCAGCACTTTTGCCAAATATTTCCAGGAGCCCGTGACCACATCAGGTCTTTGATCCATTCACATGATCGACTCGAAACGAATCTATAGGTCGTTCAGAGGCATGTCACGACTAAAAACTTGTATAAAAAATAGTTTTTATCTTTATCAAATATGATAGTATTTCACGGTGAACCTGGCATTAAAGCGTAGATATGGCATTCAATAACAAAATGTATGTTAGTGAGATCTAAAAAAAAGCCATCGCCCGCATCTGAAAAAATCACGAATGAAACGTAAAAAAAAACACCACCATGATGAATCATGATGAAGAAATGGCAGCAGTTGAGATCCTGATAATGGATGGACCACAGTGGGAACGAACATGACGCATGATGCTCCTGAACCAGGTGTTGCACTTAGCTTGATGAAACTGATACATGGTGGTTGGACTCCCACTTTGTCATCCAGGTTGTTTGGCATTGTCACTGATGTAGCCTTCAGCATATCTCTACAGAGCTAAAGACAAAGAGCCCATCTCTATAAACCCTTCCTACAACTACGTTGTACGGGATATTTGGGGTACCAGACGAAATTAAGTCGGCACAGCCGAGCGAATTGAGTGTTAGGTTCCCACACAAGGAGTAGCCGGATGGAAATTCACGACTGACTATTTCTTAATAAAATAAAGCCGTCCGGTGATGCAAAAAAGATTTATTTATTTCTCCCTGATTAAATGTTTGATCATTTAACTATTTCTTCGGCGAAACTTTCTTTATTTTGTTTAAATTCACTGGTGCATGCGTGGTGATGTAATTAATACTTTTAATGTCGTTTAGCTATAGGCTAGTCAAATTAGCGGGACTTCGAGACCTCCCAAACCTTGTCTTAAAACAGGATGGAAAGATTATTTGTCGTAAAAGATTTTGTTACCTTCAAGACTCAAAAATACGATTTTTGAATTAAAATGACATACAGATGCGCGACCATGAATTGAAATGAATTAGGGATTTCCATGTCCGATCAAGCTGATAATAGATAGCGAAAGTTTTCGCAGAGTTTTCAATTCCTGAGACAAAAAGCGTAAAACTTTGAATTCCATCATTGAATTCGCAGCACACAATCTACTTTACCTTAAAGGATGAAGATGAACAATCTTTCAGACATAGTCTAAAAATCCTTACATCCCACGTAAAGCAAAAGCTGGTTATGATAAAGAGAACGGAGAAACTATTTGAAATTAGCGTTACCCGGAAGTATGTTCAAAGTTCCGCCGAATCGAAAAGTAACCAAATATGGTCAGTTTGATTGATGGGTCACATGTATATCCCTATCTTTTTATCATATCGAAAATAAAACTTCCATCATGGCCTAGATTCGTTCCAGCATCAGAGCCTCAATAGATCTATAAACTAACCGATCTGCATACTCAGGTATCTTAACATAAAATTACCGTCTCCTAAATTTATGCATCCACCGAATTCATCTCAATTTGGTATGGAGCAATAGTGATCTGTCCGAATAGCAGTGTTGTATTCTTAGAATAAATTTGGTTTTATAAATAAATTTGGTTTTAGACACGTCATATATACTGGAAATGAGTAAGGGAAAAGTTTGATCATAGAATTCCTTCCGGAAATAATGTAAATAGTGCTGATGTCATTTCCGGAAACAATAGTTGTCAGTTTGTTTCCTGTTTCAGTGCTGTGCAAGCTGGTAAGCTTGTCTCTTGTATGAACTTATTTACTCTTCACTTAATATTATTATTTGAATTCATAAGTTTTATTTTATATTTCAGATGTTTGCCTAGTCAAAGTAACCATTTCAAGTCGAAATATTGGTTTTTAATTAAACTAGGGCATCACATGCTTATGCTTCGACCCGCAAAATTTTAATTCATTGTTGTCAAATATTTATTT
This sequence comes from Lithobius niger, assembly GCA_023313725.1. NCBI lineage: Eukaryota > Metazoa > Arthropoda > Chilopoda > Lithobiomorpha > Lithobiidae > Lithobius > Lithobius niger. The sequence goes on from JAHWFP010058046.1 coordinate 72,340, forward strand.
TAACTTTAATGACTCGGACTAGTGTAAGTGGATAACCCCTTCTAGATCTCAACCACTCCACGGTTAAATTTTATTATTATTATTATTATTATGTCGTCTACGACTTGTCTTGAATAAGACAAATAACTCATATATATAGTTCTCAGTGTCGATTTACATTAAATAAAACGTGTAACCATTCAAATGTTTTGGTGTATGTGAATTCAGATAAACAGTTAAATCGATAAAATCACGGAATTTTACAAACCCTCCCCTACACAAAGGTTTTACCTGTTTTTAGCACAGCACAAATCACTGACCAAATGACGATTAAAATGTACGAGGAAGGTTCGTTTTCACCCTCTTTTTCATCATGATGCAAAATTGGTTTCTGAGAGACGGCTAACAATGCTGCCACCAGGATGCACATAGCTCCGCAAGAAAGCCAAACTGCCAACGTAAAGGGTTCAATGTACAGCCAAAAACTGTAACGGTCCGTGTTATCGGCGTTTCTTCGGATGACAACAGCAATGTATGTTGTGTCTACGTGTGGCACAAAGCGAACGGCTTCTGCCCTTTTTTTCGTCATTGCGTGTCCAACGATGCTAATATTAACATCCTGTTAAACATATAAAGAATAATAATATTGTCATAGCATGTCACTGGTTTTATCACTAGCATTAAGAGTTGTAGGTCTAAGTCAGTTTGACACTGTAGGAAAGAAATCTCATACAGTGTTAACGAAGAAGGTATATAGATTGACTAATCATGTGTAAAAGGCGACTGGTTTGTCATTGTTATTTTATAAATCCCTCTTGTTTACAGATAAAAATACTTTCTATTGTTAGCCTATTTACTTGAAGCGTGCGTTTTCTGTGCGGCTGCGGTTGCTGTGCACAAGAAAGCAAGAACGGTGCACCTATTTACGTAAAAAACGGTGTCTCGAGTCTTAAGACTACACATATTTGGCAAATGCAGAAATCATTTTTAACCAAAAAAGTAGTAGAGACCTAGGATAAGTTTAGAAAGTATAAGTATTTCAGCGCATTGTCCACCAGTTTACAATCACATTTCGCAACAAAATAAACATCTTTTGAGTATATTTACAGTATCGAAAAAATTTGGTACGAATATTTCTTTCCCGTTAGTGATATGTTCTGCAGTAAGTCTCAGAAGTCCTGAACAAGGTAGACCATAGTCCTATACAGTTTAGACCTATACGATGTACGCCTATACCATATTAGGCCTACGATGTGCAAATCAGGAAACTATGAGCAGAATAGGCACCTAATGGGAGTAGCAAATGTCTTCCACAATAGGCGTTCACTCGCAGTAAACCCAGGACTCGAACCCAGGACTTTCCTCTGGGTGTAGTTTAGGCCTACACTGTATAGGCCTATACAGTGTAGGCCTAAACTACACCCAGAGGAAAGTTCAGGTCTTCTGAGACATACTGTGTATAAGCCACCACCAGTAAAGTTTCGTCACATCTCTTCTGCTTTCTGCAGTGGTTGGTCAGGTTCCTTATTAGCGGCCTTCAACCCGACTCTGCCTAAGTCCTTTTTAATTTGAGTTCTTACATTTATGACAAAATTGTGATAGGCTATTTCTTGTTGGGGGATTATCCCATGAAATGTATTTTCTATTTTGACACTGGTTTTTTACATAAATTTGTTGTTTGAAAATGGGTAGTCTTCACACCAGAAACGTTACTGTTTTGGGTGTATACGCAGCTTTCTGGCTTTCTCTAACTTTATTATTGCTGTAGTAAAACACTCAGTCAAGAACAAAAATACAAAGATAAAACACAAGCTTTTATGTTTCGACATGTAATGCAAACATATCTGATATTTTATAATTTTAGGAATTTAAATATCATTTAGACATTTTTGCATGTTACTTTGTCTGTAGTTTTTTTGTTTTTTAATTCATGCATCAAGAGCTTCAAATATGACCTAGACAACGCCAATCGTGATGCATTGCAGAAAAATGAATTTTCACTCCTAGCTGTAGATATTTAAGCTTGCATTTTTATTTATGTGTCACCCTGTCTGAGTCTATTTGCTAGTTGTCGCACTGTGACCTTCCTAATTAACTTCCTAATTAACTCAATGTAAATGAAGAAAAAGAGGTACAGTTCATGTGATTCTACAAGTAGTGTGCCAACAGACTACTTTGAAGATTTAGTTCACTCCCAATCGTATCCTTAGCACCAAAAAGAGAAAGGGGCGATTTTGCTAGGTAATTCCAATCAAAAATTTCTAGTTGCCACAATCAAATGCAAATGAGCATGAGACGTGCAAGACCCTTCTTTTTTTTTTTTTTAGAAAGAACAAAATTAACTTAATCTTTTTCAGCCTCGAACCCAGCTCCTCAGGTGTATGAGACAGGCGTAGTAACCATCCGACTACCTTTCCCATAGCCAAAAATCGTTGACAACATCTATTTTTATCATACTGCAGTCACAGCCATTAATGCATGGCGAAACCACCAACCAGAAATTAACTATTCTTTATCCAATCGTTGCTGACAGTGTGTTTGTCTGTTTAAGAGAGATTAAACAGCTAAGTTGCTTCCATTGCAGTGGATGCTAGCAATGTGCCGCCATTTTGGAAAATGGCGGCACTTCCAGTTTACATGGGGGCCGCCATCTTGTCTGTCCGTTCCAGGACGAATATCGCAATATCCACCGAAGACGATTAAGGATATCTGCACTTTTGATTTTTTTTAAATATGCTTTTCCCTCTTTTCGAGAGGTCATTGTTGCTCTGGGTTAGAATCGCCCATGTCGTCCTCTGAGCTGCCTCGAGGCAGACCCTGGCCTTGAGTTTCGCTGGGAGCTCAGGTAAGTGTTCCCAGTAGCTAGGTTCTGTAGCTTGTAGATTAGATGAAGACCCAAAGGATCTAACACTCATCCTGTGTTACAAAGTCAAACAAGCTAAGTGGATGGCAGTACCCAATCATTTCTGAAGTGAAAGAATACTAAAAAAATTATGTTAATAACTTATATGTCGTGACGTAGAAAAAATAAAACAAAAGAATTAAAGTAGAGTAAAACGCTATTGAACCCAAAAGCCAAAGCTGAACCTGATGGCAACAATAAAACAAAATCATGGAAGAGGGAGGAAATCTCAAGTAACGGCTCGCTTCGTTGGGATCTTTCTATCCTCCAAGGTTTTGTTTTAAAGTTGTCGTCCATGCAGTTCCGGGTTTGCTCTTGGATGCATTGGGTCCTTATTCCAGTTTTATTCCTTTGGTGTCATCTTTTAACATGGAGTAAGCAGCATATCAGCGGATGTGACTTCACGATCAAAGATGGCGGCGCCCATAGGTTGACCCATGACGACTGAGCCCCAAAATGGCGTCAGTTTCGCTTTCGGACCAAAGAGGCTGATTTGGGTTGAAATTCCGCAGTTAACAAATCCAGAATGGTGGAGCACACATTGTTTTCCGTGGTGAGTATATCATGAAGACTCCGTAGGCTGAACAGGTGTTGGTCGGGGCCAGACTATGGTGCTACCATCTTTCTGCTGTCTAACTGGGCGTGGGACACGTGAAGATGAAGATGCATCAGTTATGAGGGCTGATATATTTGTTCAATAGTTTTCGGTTGTTAGACAAAGAACAACTGTCGGATGAACGTTGTTGTTTGACTTTTAATTTTACGTGGTGTTGTTTTTCTTGTCCCACCTTTCGGCTGTAAAGTATATTACTCTACTAGTGTTTTTATATTATTATTTGACAAACTGCATCACTGGTTTAGTTTATTACTTTCTACGGCAGCGCACATACGACACACACATGAATAAATTTCCTCACCTGCCGAACAACATATCCCATCATTCCGTTCCACTTCCCTTCCTTCAGCCCTCCAAACACCTTCGTTTCATCTATCTTAAAGGTGTACCTGCAATGAAGAAGAATAGTAAGGCTGCAGTCAACAAAAAACTGCCAAAAAGTCTTTCCTTAGTCTGCACAGCAGATGAGCCAAAATGTAATTTCACACGTAATGAATAAAGTTTGTCATGCTTTGCTCCTACACCAAACTGGGCCACAATTTCTGTACCAGCCTGGCAATATTTCTAAACGTGGTCAGAATTGTTCGCTTTATTTACTGTAGATGAAACCCGCTGGTTTAATGTCGTGGTACGAAGGAAAGACGAAACAAACTGCGATACCCTAACATAATATTCTATAGGTGCCCAAAACTTAAACTTCACAACATAAATTTGGAAATTATGTTTCTCTATGGTAACATTGAAAAAAGTAAAAGATTCATTGGAGTCAAAGGAGTCAAAAGGAGTCAAAGGTTTAAAAAAGCTACCTGTAAGGCCACGTTTATAAATTGCAAGAGGTGATCAGCAATGCTTTGCTTGACATGTGACACTGACACAAGCAACCACATTGGCGAGCAGTCGTCTTTCTCTTCTGTGACTTAACCACACTGTAGAAGTCGTCGCATCTGGCTGCTTCAGTAGCTCAGTTCAACCTGCTAGTGGGTGGAAGCCATTGTAATAAAGATATTTTTTTTTGGTTCATTGAACCTATATTGCAAACAATCCTGCATACAACTCGACAACACTTCCGAACGTTCGTTAGTGTTTAAAAAGTCGATGTCGAGTTAATATTAATATTGTAGTATAGTCAGGTATTAACACGGATGTGACGTCACGACCAAAGATGGCGGCGCCCATAGGTTGACCCAAGACGACCGAGTCCCCAAATGGCGCCAGTTTCGGTTTCGGACCAAAAGAGGCTGATTTGGGTTGAAATTCCGCAGTTAACAAATCCAGAATGGTGGAGCACACATTGCTTTCCGCGGCGAATATATTATGAAGGCTCCGTAGGCTGAACAGGTGTTGGTCGGGGCCAGGCTATGGTGCTGCCATTTTCCTGCTGTCTAAACTGGGCGTGGGTCACGTGAAGATGAAGATGCATCAGTTATGAGGGCTGATATGCGAATGACGTTTTGATAGCCGATTTAGTTATATTATTATTTTCATTAATATTTTGTGTTTTTGTATGGCAATACAAAACCTCAAAAATTATGCATCGAATACGTAGAAATTAACACAGAGACGGAAAGGAAGCAAAATATAAATACATAGGCCTATAATTGGTTCGTGGCTTAAAATCGAAGAAAATATGTTGCTGCAAAACTCACCGATTGCACTGAATTGATCTGAATGGAGACAACCAGATTGTTGCCACACGCACTAGTCTATTTGGATATTTATATTAGTTTGTGTTGGCACGATTTCTAGATCATTCTCAATAACAACAACATTTATTTTTGTGTGACAGTTTTACTAACAATTATGTTTTCAATTGTGAGTTGCTTATGACCGTATAATTGTACGTCTTTAATATTATTGATGCTATTTGTCATTTCTGCAACTTGAGTACTTTTAACTGGTAGCACTTATCGTTTGGTAACATCCTACATTCTGCAATTTTGAGTGGGTATCAAGAACTTTTACGTCGTGTGCTCGTATAATGATACTAATTGAACAATACGATAGTCCTTTCGACGGCACACTTATGTTGTTGTCATTTTCGTGTTGTTTATTGCACTGTAATATTGTGTGCGCGGCGCATCTTGAGTCCTGCGAGTATTTTATGAGCGGCCACATCTTCCTGGAGGGGACGGCTTTAATCGACAGCCGCCATTGTTTTTTTAACCATCTTGGATATCAACAAGGCACTCTGCTACTAAAAACGAACCATCGATTATCTGTGTTCGTTCTATGGAGAACTCAAGATAGGTCATGGACACTACAGTGTGTTGTTAAGTTAATGGTACTATTTGTCATTTCATACTTGACAGCATAATAACGTGACATTGTTTTCTTGGCAGTGTTCACCGCTTAGGAATATTTCTATTTTGCAATAGTGCGCTGTCTGTGTAATGATGTGTTGACAATAGGTTGATGATGCTTTTGTCTAGCACGTGAGATAATTCGGTGTTTACGACACGGTAATTGGTTGTAAGATTGTTGTACCTCTCTTCCCCCACTTAACCGGTTCTTGCAATCTAACCTTTTACTTGCCTCTCGATTCTTTAATGATACTTCGTTACTTCCAACCTTTCATACCCTTTATTATTATATTGTCGTAATGAGTCTTGTTTTCTAATTAGTGTTGATTACGTGACTATTGTGTGCGCGGCGTATCTTGAGTCCTGCAAGTATTTTGTGAACGGCTACGTCTTCCTGGATGGAGTGGCTTTAATCGATGGCCGCCATTGTTTTTGTAACCATCTTGGATATCAACAAGGCACTCTGCTACTGAAAACGTACAATCGATTATCTGTGTTCGTTCTGCGGAGAACTCAAGATAGGCCGCGAACACTATAAGGAATGTTTGGTGGCAGGAGCGTTAGATTACAAGGAATGGTTGTGTTTACACTTTGAGATGTCATTCATCCACCTTGTTTTCTGAGCAGAGGATGTTGCGGGTGGAACGCAAACAGGGGTGGTTTGTGTATAGTGATGCGAGCAGGGTTAGTCAACAGATTCGTTGGAAGCTCCAATGACACAATATACATTGAAGTGTCACCACCACCTACCGCGGTGTGGAACGAGGACTTTACTGTTAATCATCGTGTTGTTTCGTGCACAGTAAGTTAGGCTACTAAAGAAAGGTATATTCGGAGGTAGTATACGATTGTTCCCACCTCTTGTAACCTATGGTCACTGTAGATGGACATTGTACTCTACTGTCTTCTATCATTCAACAAACACGCATTAGATTGCTAGAATAAATGTTGAAGGGTACACTGGAAATGGGACAGCTCTTTATTACAGCTCTTTCGTTACGTTATCACTACGTGCAATGATCGTATATAGGTGTAGGAACAAAGTTTCAGTTTCGTATTGGCCTAAAGGGATACACGTCTGTGCTTCCCTGACATACATGATTTTTTTAAATGTGTTCGTAGTGTTGGTTTTCGTGCACTGTACCAAAATATTCGTCACATCTGCAACGTAGTTCTCTTCATACCAATCTTTCTAGATTGATTCACTTGTCGCTCCATTGTGGTTCATTGTATAGTATGTATATCGTGTCTACCACCAACAGGACAACGACTGTAATTTCAAGATAAATTGGTAGTTTCATGAGCAGATTTATCTTGACAGGTTGGAGTGTGATGCTCCTTGCTTCGTTGTTCGTTTATATAGCGTACTGCGTTCGAAACCGAGACGAAACTGCAAAGGTGTTGTTTCATGTCTCGCTCATCCCTGAACGTGCAGTTGGGTTATTCCACTAGCTGGTTCGTATTAGCTTAGTTTATGGTAGAAATGAGCGAAAATGAGTAGTATGATTAGTAATACGGCGTAATTAACTGATCTGACACCCTTATACGAGTCTTTATTGCTTTTGTCAGTTGTTTGACCATCGATATAGTGTTCTGAATTGTCTAGACACGTTTTGGTGGTCCGCAACAAAAAGGAAGTTAACAGTGTCTCTCGTCTCGAACTACTCTCACGTAATTGAATAAGTGGTTCCCATCAAGTGATGCATTCGTTTGAAGGGTGTAGGCGGGCATTCAAATTACATTTATTCCGTTAAGAGTCAGGCTGACGGTA
>JAHWFP010058047.1:0-48315 GCA_023313725.1 Lithobius niger
ATTTTTAATTCACTTGCACTTATTGTGTGCGCGGCGCATCTTGAGTCCTGCGAGTATTTTATGAGCGACTACGTCTTCCTGGAGGGAACGGCTTTAATCGACGGCCGCCATTGTTTTTGTAACCGTCTTGGATATCAACAAGGCACTCTCCTACTGAAAACGTACAATCGATTATCTGTGTTCGTTCTACGGAGGACTCAAGATAGGCCGCGGACACTACAGGGTGTAACAAAAGGTCGTGTCCAAACTTAGGTGACTAATTCCTTAGGTCAAACTAAGAATATAATTCATATAAACATTTGGCCAAAAACGTCTTATTCTTTGGTTATCGCATGAATTAACAACCCAAATTCTAACTGCCCCATCTGTAGATTGCAAACACAAAATCATGATAGGGTGAAATCGTTCCTACTACTGAAGGTAGTGAACTAATGGTGTCAAGAGTTTCACAGTCGGATTAAAGGAAAACCATGGAATTAACGTCGTGTGCAGGGCATTTGCAGACCTGCTCTAACGCTCAGGGAAGGATTTTTGACGAATTATTGTGAACCATCTCGCATTGCTGACAAGGACTCGTCACAATATCACCGAACGTACATTAGCTGGACTATTAAATCGACACAAACCTCCAACACTGTAGTAAGAGATGGACAACAGATTCCGACAGCACCAGACCAATAATCCAGCTGCCGCACGTTCGTGCAGTGTTAAGTGATTCCCTTTGATCCAGTAATGGTTTTATCGGCCTTTTCCTATTTCACAATGTTTTCCTATTTTAGTTTCGACCTGTGCAGGACTGATGTTCGCGTTTAATAGTTTGCGTTATTAAAACCTCTATGGTATTATCAGTCCTACATTAACACCGACTAACGAAGTTTTCGAACAATTGTTGCTTCCCCTCCAGGAAAAATTGTTTGGCAATAGAGATATTTTTCTTTTAGTCTGATTTTGACTCTTAACAGTTTGTTCTCTACCTTCAGTTCATTGTCTTCATTCACTACATTCCTATTCTGATTTGTTTTTGCTATAGCCAGAGCGTGGGCGGAGGTGGGGAGGCGGAGCTGGAATTTGGATTCTTAATTCATGCGATAACCAAAAAAGACGACGTTTTTGGCCAAATGTTTATATGAATTAATATATTCTTAGTTTGACCTAAGGAATTAGTCACCTAAGTTTGGACACGACCTTTTGTTACACCCTGTATAATGGGTTGTATATCTTTACGTTAGATACAGAATGAAAACAAAAAGAGTGCGTAAATAAAGATTAAACAACAAGATAAAGGGGGGGGGGGATTGAGGCTTAATGGCGCGTCGACAGCTTGGTCATTAGCGGCAACCTCAGTCACAGTGCAGTGGTCCGGGTTGCCACTGCACCACTGCACCAAGATAAAGGGTTAGCAGTGCAAACAGTTTGCGTTAAAAATTGGCCTTGTGGGGATGTGAAAGAAAAAAACACATCCCGAACCGGATAAGCGAGAGGTCCTCGGTTCGAGTCCCAGTCTGGGTAGTTGTCTTTTCTTTTTTTTTCTCAGATTAGTGTGTATTTTATCCTCACAAGGCCAGTCTTTAATGCAGACTGTTGGCTTTGACAGGGTGGCGGTCTACATGGAAAACCGGAAAAACTCACGGAATTTATCAAGTCTGTATAATTCAGGGAAAAATCAGGGAATTTGATAAACACATGCTGAAAGTCAGGAAATTTCAACATTTTTCGGAAAGTCTTTTTCATCTATAAAGGAAAGCTGATTCGGATTTCATTTTTTATTTCTAAAAATCTTAACTTTATTTCAGTTAAAACTTCGCGTCCTTTTTGTGTTAATTTTGATAGTGTGTGAAAACTCTTTAGGCCTAAAGTAATAATGGCGTAACGTGTTGGGTGCGTTTCTAGTCTTGTTCAGATTATGGCCTTCCTTTACCAGTACCAATTAGGGCAGTGCAATTTTTGATTTAGAAAACAATTCGATATAGTTATTGCTATTCGAATGAAATATAAAAAAAGCCCAATTTTACCTCAGAGGGGGTGGGGGGGGGGGTAGCTCAAAATTAGTTTTTATTGCCTAACGAAATAAACACTACCTGTAAATTTATTGCATTCAGTTCCTGAGTGCTCCTGACCCTGGAGGAATCAAAACTCTCTGGATACGCCCAGCTCAGACACCCACCTGCGCATGCGCGAGTCCGGCACACACAGGCCCTCCATAAATGGTGTTACGGCATTAGCCGGCCGTCTACTTTTTCTCTCAATATGTCAGCCATGATGGTTGATGGTGACTCAAGAGGGGAGGTTGGGTGGATATTTACAGGTAGTGTATGTTTTCATACGCAATAGAAACTAATTTTGACCCCGCCCCCAGGTAAAGTCTAGTTGCCGGCCAGAAAATATCCGATACCTGTAAATTTATTGCATTTACAGTTGACGTCGTTAATATAAGAGGAGGGCACCATCATGACGAGTTCCCAAGGGTGTGATCTGGGTCCCCTGTGACAGAGTTGTGGTGGTTTTCTTGCAGGCGCAACACTCTCTATTTATACGACCGACTCAATGCGCAAAGGCAGTCGGAGTGGGGAGGGAACTTTCCATTGCCAAAACGAGTTGGTGAGGAAGTTAGACGAGTTTCCTGATTCCAGCGTTGGTCGGTTTTGAAGGGGGATGTCTTTGATTTATTGTTACAAGGGGTGGCTTTTCTTGATGGTGAGTTCCAGACAGGAATTCATCATGGTGGTGAGGTGAGGATTGGTTTCATATTTTCCAGGTTTTGCCGTGGAGCTGGGCCTTGAGGTTTTACGTTTCGAGGCAGAGAGATGGCTGAACCGGATGGTTAAGTGTGGATAACAAGAGTGTTCGATTTGGTGAATAAAAATATTTTTTTTTTTTGAAGGTTTTGCGTGAATTCAATATAGTTCCAAGCAGATTGGTGAGAGAACCGAGATTTTGTGATGTCGATCAGGAATGGACGAATGTTTCGACCCATTCTGATCGGTTGACATCCCTCCCAAGGACCAACACGGTGTTTTAGTAGAGGGTGAATCTTGGTGGTCTGTGTTCAACGATTAATGCGTTGAGCAGGTCGAGAAAGACGTTGAAACTTAGAGTCAGTGAGTTCAACTTGTTTGCAAAGGATGTGGTTGACAGCAAGAGTATTTGCAAAGTTCGTCTTCTGTGCAGCATTTTGTTTGACAGCGTTAGCGAGCTTCTGCTTGAGTGTGTAAGTGCTTGCTAAGGAGATGGACGATTATTCATAAGACACAATGCTCAATCCTAATTCACCTCTTACTGTACAGCTAGGGGACTGCACACTTAGCATTACATATTAGGCGCTAGGTCAAGGTTTATCCCCTTGTCCTGCCCTGATCAGCTCTGGTGGTTCGACTTGCAGGTCTGACCACCACACACCAATTAGCTCGAGCTGTCGAAGCTGTCCCGTTTTATACCCAAGCGGGCCGGGGCAGAACAATAGGCTCTTGCCTGAGGCATTACGTCACGTGACGGCGAACTGGCGCGATCCGGTCCTGACTGGTAGAACAATAGGACTGGCTCGCTTACCCGGATGTTGGCGCCGGGCCAGCTGCCATGTGTGCATGGTAGCTAGCGGCGCGTAGCATCCATGTTAACGGCAAGGTGCACCGCACGAGGGGCTAACTGCGTGCGTGTGCATTGCCGTACATGTAAGCACGTTACAAGTGTAGATATTAAGTTGGTTTCAGGAGCGCCATTCTTCTTGAATCGAGAAAGTTCAATCCAATTTACAGTTGAATCTGTGGCCAAGGGTGTTGTGTAGAATGATTTCTCCTCAACCTTGGAGAACAGCCGGCTTTGATGGGCTCGATTCTGGTTGAAAAGAAGAGGGGCGTAGAGGGCGAGCAGCTCGATCAGTTGAAGGTTGGTAGAAAAGGGTGTGGAGAATTTCAGAATGGAATTGGAGATCCTTGGCGGTGTTGAGGCGGAAGGATTCCTGGGGGAGGGGAGGACAGGTTCTGGAGCTGTGGAGTCATTGTGTGCCAAAGCAGGCTCCGGAGGGGAGGAGGTCGCTGGTGGACATGCGATGGTGGATGTGGGTTTCCTTCTTTAGTTCGTTGTTTTTGAATTCTCGATTCAGTCGGGCACGAATTGCAGCAGCAGTGTTGTTCTGGAAGAAGAAGGGGGTTAGAATAAAAGCAGCACTTGTCGTGACGTTGAACTTAGTGAAAGGGTTGTGCCTTTCCAAGTTAGATTCATCTGCAGCACGGGCGTTCACTTCAGGTGTTTGCATTGTGGACGGGTCCCATCAGCAACCAAAGTCGAGATTCTCCCACCTCGACTGCGAGTCAAGGTGGTATAAAAATGGCGAGAAGCTTAAGGGCAGTGCAGGGGCCTATGTGGTGATACCTGGGCACCCGGGGCAAAGGCTGAAGGACGAAGTTGAGAGTTCAAGGTCGAGTTTCAAAATTATGCATTGCAATGTTCAAACTTGTGCATCATTCGTCACCCATAAATGGTGAAGGAAAGTTTCCCGAGGAGGGTGCAGTTGATTGAGGGCAAAGCACAGAGAGGGGAAGAGGTATCCCTGAAAGGAAGTTTAGAGGGTGTGGGGCAGTCGACGAAACGTTTTCAGGCGAGAAACATTCGACTAGGGCCCGGAAAATCGAAGGTGTTCAACGGGCCAAAGTCATGTGGGATCCACGATGAGGGCAATGTAGACGAGGGATCGACAACAATGTTGAGAAACGTCCATTGAGGATGCAAGACGCATGATGAAGCATCAACTAGCGGGAGGCCTTCGCAAAGGTACAGTAGAGTCTGCCATGAAGGTCAGAGCGTGAGATGCTCGACGAAGGTCAGGGATGCGAGATGTTCAATGAAGCATCATCTGGCGGGAGGCCTTTGCAAACGTACGAACAGAGCGTCCAAGAAGGCCGAAAGTGTGAGACGTTTGCCGAAGCGTCCTCATTCAATGAAGGAGTATTGCCAAGGCGAAGAATCTTCGTGTGAATGGTCCCTGGAACGCAGGTGGTCACCAAAGTGAGACGGCATGATGCAGCGTCCAAGGATTGAAGGACGTCAGCAGCATCGATGGAAATAATTCAGAAGGCTGTCAAAAGCGTTCATGATGATGGTGTCAGAGTAGAGGTTCAAAGAGTGACCACGGTGGGTACTAGCTGAGAGCCATTCCTGAAAGTAGGATTTGAACGAAGGGAGAGTCTGCAACGAAGCATCTTTGGTCGGGAAACCTTCGACTAAGGTAAAAGGAGTGTTCGATGAAGGTCAGCAGGGGTGTGATGTGTTGACGGGAGTCGAGTGCAGACGCAGATTCCAATCCGTTGTCAGAATGGATGATGGCGCTGGGAAGGCGATCTGAAACCAATGACGAGGTGTTTGAGCAACGTTTCATGGTTGGGAACGGGGAGGGGGTTGGGGGGGGGGGAGCTTCTTTTCTCTTCCAGGAATCGTTGTTAGACGAGCAACCCACTCACGAACGAAGAGGTGTTGTGTGGGGATGAAGGAAGGGCTGGGCTTGTTTTTGTGGGAGAATTCCCTTATTATATTATCCGTAACGCGATGAATCACTTGAGGCGGTAGTTCAGGTTGATAAAGATCCACTGGTCGGTTTTCTGTGTGGGTAGGAGACGAAGCAGACGAAGCAGACGAAGGCTGCGACGAAGGTTGGCGTTGGTGCAAGGACAGGACGATGCGGTTGATTGTTGCGGAGCCGCCGAAATTGAAGGGTGAGAAATGCCTTTTCTACACTGAAAGCAACGAACAGGTTTCAGCTGGTTAGTTTATTAACAGGACTTAACAATGACAGACACGAAGTGTAGACAAAGAATTCACGAAGTGGGTAAAAACGATGTCACGCGGTGAAGTTTTTGACATGGGGGGGGGGCAGTCCTGTGCGTTTGATTGCAACGACGGTTTCCACAGCTTCCTCCTACTCCTTAAGCTAGGGCCTTAGTGGGCCTCCATACCTTGATGCTATGGCTCCATGCTTGTACTCTGTATACTCTGTATCTTTATTGATGTATTCCAGTAATGCTATGTATTTTGATGTATGGTCCAGTCCCTGGAGATCAGTGGTCAGGATGGCTCTGGCCTTGTCTGCCCCTAGGGGTAGCTGCTATAGCAGAGATGGCTCATGGGATACCAGGATATAGCACAGGAAGTACCTTGCACCACCAGTGTGCAGGTACTGGCTGCAGCTCTAGGTACTTAAGGCCTTGCAGCCCCTTGCAGCCTCACTCTGGGAGCTAGTCCCTAACCAGCTAAGAACTCTTCCTGAAGTGTGCCACTTAGAGCATCCTTGAACCACTGGACAACATCTCCTTAGGACAGACCGCGTGGCCCTGGAATAAACCCTGAATTTACCATCCTTCTGGCGTTCTTCCTTGTACCGGGCATAGTGGGGTTGCACGATGCACGGGTCATCATGGTTACGTGCGCTCAAACGTACGAAATTTGCTTGTGCGATAGTAACACGCCACCAAAAGATCAGATTTGTAAACTTTTGGCTAATCTTAGCAACTTTGACCAAACTTAGCAAAACTGCCGCAATTGCAGCACTTCGGAACTTTGGCTAAATATAGCCTAAACGTTGGCAAGGGGAAAGTAATCATTTATTTGACGTACTCTGTTATGCTTAAAGTACTTATGGTAAATGCTGCCGTCTGACGCAGTAAAATACTTCAAAGCTAAAACATATTTGCATCTTCGACATTTAATTTGTGGGTTGTTCACAAAGAACTTGTCGGCAGAGCAAAGCGAGGCCTTAATACTTGACTGAATTTGGATTTTGTGGGTCTGTTTGTCTGTGTGGTTATCTGTTCGGGACACAATAACGTTCGCAGTAATTCCGATTTCGTTCAAATTTATTGACGAGGGAGCTGGCCGATGCAAGAAAACGGTTCAAAGATGAAATTCCTTCCTGAAATATTTTAGGGGTGAGAGCCAAAATTTCGCCGTAGACAGCTGGGCTGAAAACACATAAGTGTCGGACAGCAAAACACTGTCTGTGGAGCACTGGGCAGAAATCATATAGGTTTCTGCCCTGTGAGTATAGAGCAGTGACACGACGTAATATTATTGTATATAACTCTATGCTGGAGCCTTAATGGGTTAGCTGCAAGGGGCACTGCAGAGAGAAACAGAAGGGCGTCATACTGAAGCCGATGCTGTGAAGAGTGATTTCTTAGACCTAAAACGCGCGATTTTTGTTGTCGGAGAAAACAACGTTATTTTAAGCCTAAGAAATCCGCTCTTCCGTTGTTTTCCCCTCCATTTTTATGTAGTGCACCTTGTAGTTATGCCCTTCAAAACCCATACTGGTGCCAATATGGCGGCAAATGTCACTGTTCTATAGAATATGAACGAATGTATTATGGCGGCTCTCGCTCGGCCGAGTAAACGTGACATTCAGAACTAAAATGCCTAGTTGATTATATACTTTCTCATGGGAATACTCCTATTTTAGTAGCTTCAGCAGCTTTGACATGGAAAAAGGAACGAAAGCCACTCCATCAACGGAAGGCAGTGAAGTAGTTAGTTATAGCATATCTATACGAAAGATTGATATGTACAGATAACGCGTACCACCACTCATAAATTCTGTCCCCGTCAGCCAAAAAATATTAAAAAAATAAAAATCTGTCACCATTTAGAATTTGGAAGTGAAGATAAAAAAAAAATGTTGCACAAGTCGCCAGCTTTTATTTACGTGGTTGGCAGTTAATGATATCGAAGGCAGTCGATCAGAGGTCGTGCGAAAAAAAATATCAATTGTCAGGTGCGATATGGGGTTAAATCACCTGTCCTTTTTTTGACGACCTTATCTGGACTTTGCTTTTTATCTTTAAAAAAATTCAAACATGTTAAATATGTCAAAACGATTTAACGGCTAGTTTAGATCTAAGATGCGGCATGAATGCTGTAACGAACAATAAGTGGTTGTGTCATGCTGAGAATTTTATTTATTTTATTTTATTTGTTATCGGTAAGGGACCGGTCGTTATTTATCGCCTCGGGGCGGAGGGGGGGTAGAAGGAGTGGGGAGGAAATTGAGGAGGTTAGGTATTTTTTGGGGGACTCCCTCGACGCGAGGGGGATGACCAAAAATTGTTTTGGGGCCCCGTCTACCGTCACAAAAAGGCCACACTGCCCAAACTGGTGGGAAAAGTCATTTTTGAACCTCAAAAATAACACTTTCAGCAGTTAAGTTTGTAAAAACGCCCCGGCTTCTCGAGGTCCTCCAGCGCCCCTTCCCCCTCCCCATGGTATGAGTGTTACAAGATTTTGAAGCGGTCAGTAACTACAAGTATAGTTTAACTAAAATGTAAATAGGCCTAAAAGCTAACACATTTTTAACCAGCAGTTGTCATGGTTATTGCTTTTAGATTAGTATAGTAGAGATTGCTGTTGGTGCGTGATAGAGGTGTGCGCCTCAAGATTGCAAGTGGGGGAACTGTACAGAAGACCTGTGCGACTAGGCAGTCGCTGCAGCCACTTGTTCAATTATGTTATCAAAATGATCTTGTTCCTAATGCAACGCGGCGATTTCCAAAGCAAGTATCACTGCAGCGTAGTGTTAGTAGGCCTGTGCATCGTATGTTTAAATCACACTTTACATTCCAAGCTGATAATAACAAGGTGCACAAGTGCTTCGTGTTGAATCACTTCAGAATGCCAATCATGATTATAAACACAATGATATTGTAACTAGCTCATGCGGTTTGCACCAGTTCTGAAAACTGCAACTTCTTCACGCGTTATGTCTGATGCCAAAGTAACGCAGTAATCGTAATGGGAGCAATCTATCATTAATTCGTAAATTAAAATTGGTATGAATTTCTAGCCATTAGACAAAAAATGTAGAATTCAGTAAATGAATTTTACATTTGTTCGCCCAATCAGTATTTTTTATACAGTTTTTAATAAAAGTAAGAGGTATCGCTCCCTAAATGTCGAATAAAGTTTGTAAGGCAGTCGCCGCCATTTGTTTGTTCCTGCGGAATACTCATGTCTTCGTAGAAAAAAAAGAAAGAAAAAACGATCGGGTTGAAAATTCGTTTTGATTACACGTCATCCTAATCCTAGTTTCCTTTTTTTCTGTAAATTGGAAACTGTTTACGTCTTGTACTCTTATATTTCAAAGGAAAGGATATTTACCGTTCCAATATACTTGCAAATTTTCGACAGTCTGATTTTTCTGGAGCTGGAGAGGCTCAGAACGACTGTCTTCGTCAGGCTACCGCATCACCGATCACTTCCTCGTGATCGTTCGCCTGCTATTTGAATGCGACGCGGGGCCACAGCCTCCATAACTTGCAGGCCAGTACACCAATTCTCCCGCAGCAACTTATTAAACTCGCCTCTCAACAGGAACTAGATATTTGCGTTTGGAGGTCCCTGGATATTCATCAGCACAGCCTTCTCTCAGCTGTGGTGTTGAATTGCCAGGGATTCTAGGCTTCTCAAATGCGCATCCTTGTTAGAATTGGACTTGAGGAGTGTCATAGTGCCTTCCCAGTTGGTTCGGTATCGAGTTTCCTTGTGGTGGACTGCTACGCTATTCGTTACAACTTCATTCCTGATGTCTGCCACGTGCTGCTTGACCCTCGTGCGTATACCTTTTCTCGTCTCTCCCACATAAATGGTATCACAGTCCCCACACGCAACTCTGTAAACGCCTTCACGGGTGTTCTTAATCTGCTTCAGGATTTCATCTTCTTGCTCACTGGCTTCACTTCTTTTTCTTGTTTTGGCATCAGGATAGCCATGCTTTTTCATCAGGTGATCCATCAGGCCCTTTGTGTTCTTGACGTATGATGTAAAACCATTTTTCCTCAGTACACCTTGGATTTTGTCCGTAACGACTTCCAAATACGTAACTGCTACTCTTGGTCCTTCCTCCGCATCCTTGATCTTGTGTTGGTGGTCTGCCTTCCACACTCCAGCTTTCTTCATGCCTACTACTCGACTTATCATTCGGTTCAGGCACCCGGACGGATAGCCTAATTCAACGAACTTCCCTTGGCGTCGTACAGATGGTTCCTTGCTACGTCTAGGCTCGCCGAGTTTTGCATTATCCTGATGAACTCATTCTGGGCTATTGCTTTTAACTGGTCTACCGGGTGTCCTGAGTTGTAGGGGATACCTCTACCTGTTGTTGTCGATTTTCGATAAGGCTGATAAACAAAACTGCCGCATTCCATTCTCTCCAGTACCACATTCAAAAATGGTAGTTTGTTTCCTACTTCTTCTTCATACGTGAAGCTGATATCCTCGGCCCACGCATTACTCTTAGCCCCAAAGCAGAATTTTCTGCCACTGTCTGCGACACCAATTGTCAGGGAAAAATTGTCTGCAGCTAATCTTCGTATGGTTACGTGCTTATTTATTGGTTTTTATTGAATAACCTTTCAGCGCTTTACTCTATTGATCTGGCTCTTCCACCAACGGAAAGGTCTCGTCGAGACGATTAAAATGGTGTATTGGAATGTCCAAATCGGTCAAAAATTGGCGAAACGGCAGAAATTTGGTTCTACGACTGTTCCAGATTATCTGCGACATAGTCGCACGTCGCACCCTTTTCTGCTTTCGGGACTCTTAGTAGTACCAGCCTTATCGAAAACTGACAACAACAGGTAGAAGTATCACCTACAACTCAGGGCACCCGGTAGGCCAGTTAAAATCAATAGCCCAGAATGAGTGTGAAATGGTTTTACATCATACGTCAAGAACACAAAGGGTCTGAAGGATCACTTGATGAAAAAGCATGCCTATCCTGATGCCATAACAAGAAAAAGAAGTGAAGCCAGTGAGCAAGAAGATGAAGCCTTGGAGCACATTAAGAACGCCCGTGAAGGCGTTTACAGAGTTCCGTGTGGGGACTGCGATGCCGTTTATGTGGGAGAGACAAGAAAAGGTATATACGCACGAGGATCAAGCAGCACATGGCAGACACCAGGAATGAAGTTGTAACGAATGGCATAGCAGTCCACCAGAAGGAAACTCAACACCGACTCAACTGGGAAGGCACTGTGACACTCCTCAAGTCCATCTTTAACAATGATGTGTATCTGAGAAGACTAGAATCCCTGGCTATTCAACACCTCAGCTGATAGAAGGCTGTGCTGATGAATATACAGGGACCTCCAAACCTAAACATGTAGTTCCTGTTGAGAGGCGAGTTTAATAAGTTACTGCGGGAGGAAGTGGTGTTAAACTACTGGCCTGAGAGTTACGGAGACTGTGGCCCCGCGTCGCATTCAGACGAGCAGTGATGTGGTATCTGATGAAGACAGTCGTTCTGAGCCTCTTCAACTCCAGAAAAACCAGACTGTCGAAAATTTGCAAGGATATTGGAACGGTAAATATCCTTTCCTCTGATATCTAAGCGTACAAGACAACAGACTCAAATTTTCAAAGTAAGCGATGTAACATTTTAAAATTGGTAACTGCTTTGCAACCTGAAATTTTTATTTATTTATTTATTTATTTATTTATTTGGTTATATTATGTAAAGCGCTGTTAACTGAAAACAAGCAACAAAATCTATCAACTTCTACGCTCACTTTCATAAACTCAACGAACAACTCAGCGCTTAAGTCCCACCTTCTCAAAGTAGTTCGTATGTGGGGCTTCAGCGCTGAATTGTTCCATGAGTTTATGAAAGTGACCTATGCTATGGCCCACAAACGTTCAGATGCAGAATCGCGATGGCATAGCCATAGACTAGAAAGTTAACCAGGTATAGCATCCTACTTCTTCCATTTCTACGCGGAGCCCTAGCGGTAGTTGCGTATACTAATACTTCTGGCAATGCTCTAACTTCTTGCTGCACCGAAGGCAACAGCGTTACCAGAGGCATTCGCAGCCTAAAGGTACCGACGAGGTTCCGTGTAGTACTAGAAGAAGTAAGATGCTATATCAAAGGACGCGGACAAGGATTAATGAAGATCAACGCAGACAGAAGTTTTAAAAATCTAAAATTTAAGCATTGCCTAATTGTAATAATTCATTTGAATGATTTCGTTTGTTTGTTGGTTTAAAACGTCGGGGAATGAAAAAAATGTTTGAAGAAATAATTTTTTTGATTCAAGTAATGAGACCAGTGACCAGTCTGACCCAATTTCTTGAACTGTCGGTTTTTAACTTTAGGACTTTCCAAAGGAATTCAACACTTTGTATGAACCCTATCAGCACTCAGCAGTTACGAGATGTAATCTGGCTAGGGTGAGGCTGTTATACTGTTTCGAAAACTACGTGAAAAGATGTTAACTGAAACAGTTGATGTTACGTTTACAACTACCCAACTAGGAATATAATTGAATTCTGACTGAAGATCTCAATTGCTCAACCGAGCGAGAGATATGCTACAATGCTTGAGTTTTCTGTTCCTTTGTGTTGTAAATTGAATTTTAAATGTAATCTAACTAGAAGAGGAATCCCAACTCTCCCGACTTGGAGTTACCCTTCCTTCAGCTAGTAGCTGAGTTTGGCTTCGCCATGGCAGCACACAGTGTCGTACTGGATCACTGGAGCACAGTAGGTCTACTGGGTCATACTGGGTCACAGGGCCCACTGGGTCTACTGAGTCATACTGGGTCACTGAGTCACGCTGGGTCACTGGGTAATACTGGGCCACTGGGTCATTTTACATAACCACCCAGTGACTCAGTTTAACACTGGCATAGAAGTATATATTGTATCTCTTCAGTTAACGGCGCTTTCCAGAAAAAAATCGATATATATAATTACACAAGATCCGCAACGCAGTCATCTGCATCTGCAGCGCAGCAGCAAGCAGGACATACGATGCCATCTCCGCCATCTACCGACGGAACGGCAAATTATAAGAGTAGCAGCCAAGGCCCGCTGAGATAGTAGCTGCGCCCGAAACGCAACGGCCGGCAGCGTGAACATATGATGCCATCTACCGACCGAATGGCAAATTAAATGAGGGGTGGGGGGCAAATATTTCCGAAGGCGCCGTATAAAAAAAAAGTAATTTGCAAACGGTGCATACCTAGCGCGAGCAAGGCCAACGGAGGTTGGACTGAGTTCGCTGAAGTGGGAACGCAGCTTCAATCTGAGCCGGCACTGCTCTATCTCAACTGGCGTTGCTCAGTAATCCAATCAAAATAGCTGAATGAGGCAACCGTTTTCGTCAGTTCGTCTTAACGTTCCTATACCCATCAAATTTTTCCGTGTCCTGACGTATCTTTTTTTATTTTATGTACAATAGAATTAGTCAGCGCTCTCCGACTGCAAATACAGGGTTGATCGTTTTAGAGACCTGGAATGTCTGTCAGCAGCACAAGAGTTGCAGCGTCAAAGCTCCTCGAGCGTAGCGAGACGACGCGGAATGAGCGAGCGAAGCGAGCCACTCCGCTAGTAAATAAATAAATAAATAAAAATTTCAGGTTGAAAAGCATCGGTGACCAATGTCATGATATTTAGGTTCCAATAAGGCCGGTTAGCCGAAACATATATGTAATTTCGCGTGGAGGGGTGTTATTGTAGTCGAAACGGTTGGTTGGGGGCTCAGGAACCAGTGGCTTAAATAGCGGAATGAGGGGGGGGGGGCGGGGCGTCAAAATTCTGAGAAAAAACAATCTATTTATTCGGTATTTTCTTCAAATCATTTTTTGATGAAGACACACATTACGTCAAACAAGAAAAAAAATTAGGACAACAAAAATAAAATGATCATACTTTTGTTGGCAGGTTAAAAACGTGACAGAAAGCCAATTGGGCTCGATAAGTGTTAAATAAATACGGAAAATTGAAAATAAGCCAATAGCGAAAATCATACACTAGAAATAACGTAGTTCAGTAAGCTACCTTTATGCACTTACGTTTCGTCGGAGTGGCATGACCCGGATTCGAACCGGCTACCCAGTTCGCCCCCATATCATTTGCATAGCGCTTAATCGCTATGGCCACATCCTCCACTGGCATAAAGATAACTCACTGAACCCGTTATAAAGGTCACAACCGTGACCACAGCTCCATTCGACCGAAATTCACTCGGCCATTGTCTTCCCTTTCCATTATCTATGGCCGAATGAATTTCGGTCGAATGGTCACGGTTGTGACCTTAATAACGGGTTCAGTGAGTTATCTTTATGCCAGTGGAGGATGTGGCCATAGCGATTAAGGCACTATGCAAGTGATCTGGGGGCGAACTGGGTAGCCGGTTCGAATCTGGGTCATGCCACTCCGACGAAACGTAAGTGCATAAAGGTGGCTTACTGAACTACGTTATTTCTACTGTATGATTTTCGCTATTGGCTTATTTTCAATTTTCCTTAATATTATTTCCAGCAATTTATGTCTATTTAAATAAATACGGATGCAAACCTATTTACGTTGCCTTTTGAACTTAAATGTCAGACTGCCTGAGTGGGGAATCGAACCCACGACCAAAGGCAAACCAAAGGCCAAACCCACGACAAACCAAAGGCCGGAGTCCTACCACTCAGCCATACTAACATGGCATAAAAATTTGACCCACCCACGGAAAAAAAATATTTATTTAAGCCACTGGGCAGCTGGGTGATTCGTAGTGATGACTGGTTTTGAGTGATGCTAACAACTGGTTGCCATCGGGCTAGGCACTTGAACTAAACACTGACGCATTCAGGAATTTCAATATCGATAATTCTTATCTTGAAATCTAAAATCCAATGTGGCGCCCGTCTGCTACTTCGATTTTCGAAGCGAACAGCGTTCGTGTTTACGTGGCATAATGGCCGCCATTTTGAGCTTTGGTGTCTCAACCGCGTAATAGGCCTAATGTGCGTACGTACAGATCAGTTAGAAACAATCAACCCGACGCACTTGAATGCCAAATTATCTAATATTTCGCCATCAAATGTGTCGTTTGTAAGGGTGCTGGTCTACTATTTGTCGAAATCGACACTTATCTTCTTCCAGTGCTCAAAGCTGTATAGGTCAAAACAGATGTCGCCGTTCTGAACAAAGATGGCGGTTCCGTTGCTACGTTTCAGTTTAAAATCACGTCATATCCCATGGTAATTTGTGCGGTACCTACTGCAGGAAAATTACAAATAAAATTCAAATTCAGAGGGTAAAAACACGAACCCTTCAGTAATAATAGGAGAAAAGATGGATGGAAAAACGGAATCGGGAACAAAACATGAACGACATTGAAAACGGTTTCTACAGCAACCTGATAGGCTACACACAGCGCCTTAAAAAACCATTAAACAAACCAATATATGGAAAAATACGTTATTAGAGTTTTCTGATTACTTTGTTTAAACGTTCTAAGATTGCAAGGGAGCCCACTTTCCCGCTAGTTTCTTAGTCTTTATCGTTTATCTCAATATGGCGGCCAAAACGCTGTTAACCAACGCGTCCTTTGACTGCCTCGAGAACTGATTTTCATGCGCCATTTTATCACCTCCGACACGGAAAACCATAAGACGTTCGTAACAGAACAAATACTTACTTAAGGCAACGCAGAATACGGCGAGGAGAAAGCAGGAGATGAGGATGGAACGCATTTTGAGTGATGAACTTGGGAGAATGGCAGAGGATTGAACTGCGAGCGTGACGACCGGGCTACTGAAATATTTATCTGTGTTTGTCGGGTTTTAATTAAACACTGAGCGACGCAAAACTGATACGGCAGTTCCTTCTCTTGTATCCCTTATCAGCGACCAGTTCGGTCTCAGTACTAGGCCTTCGTATCTGCAGGGCAATTCATAATGGAATGATAAAAAACAAGATAACGGCTGCAGCCACCTGTAATGAAGAAACACCATTTGCGTAGGTTGACTATGTGCTTTGATAAGCCACGTCAGCATCTTTTACTTGACCTAGACTACGGTTTTGATTGCTGTTGTTTGACAGTTATTGAGGTGCGAGCATTAAAAAATGTGAAGTATTCAGTTGCATTTTAAACGGAGCTGTTTCTTGTGTACTGTAAGGGTTGGAGCACTAGCAATAAAAGACGGAAATCCAAGCGTTGACTAAGTATGGATTTCTGACAGATCGCCATTATCACGCCGGAAAAGCCAGTAATTTATTGACATCAAAATTATTATCAAAATCAGTTTAATTAATATTGTGATAAAAACGCTTTTTCTTGGCCACAAAATTATCTTGAATTCCATCGTTCTTGCCAAACTGAGTTTAAAAAAAAATGTCGCAGTTAAAGGCGCCTATTCACCATTTCAAATCCTAGATGCAGCACCATCGAATTTTCGAGCAATACAACGAACGTTTTTAAGCTCTCACTACAACTTATTATTTTAAAGTTTATTTCGACGGCTCGAAGATCATGGTGAACTTGGGTGTGCCGTTTAAAATATCACCAGATGTCCTAAAAGTCAGTGGTCGACCGGGTGATATACCTGGGCGATATTCGGGGTGTTTATGCTGATATTCCGGGGATTTTTATCTTTCTTCATGATGGTACACCAAGGCATGGTATACCATGGTATACCATCAGCATGAACAAAGATAAAAATACCCGGTATATATAAGCATAAATACCCGGTATATCCCCGGGTATATCACCCGGTCGACCACTGACTTTTAGGACACGCGATATACAATAGAATAACGTCCTTAAGTAATTCCATGACATGAATAATGGGAACGTAATGTTAAAAGGGTACACAACAGTTTCTGACAAGTACAGTTCCGGTAAAAAAAAAAACCGCCCTTTTTCGTTATATCGAGGGTCGTAATAACAACCATGGAGAAATTCAGTTATCTCGAAAACTACTGGACGGATTTTCATGAAACAAAGACTGAACTGCTTATTAGATTGTCTACTCTATTTCTACCCTTATTAAATACTACGTTAATTGACTGAAAATAATTGGCCGAGCGAGAAAAACTTATTATCTGATGATATCTTGAAAACCAGTGGAAGGATTTTCACGAAACAAAGACTGAATTGCATATTATATTTTGCTGATAAATATTGCATGTCATACGAATATAGCATATATCATAACAATTAATCCAGTTTTTGTTTTATTCAGCTCTATCCAGTATTTTATAAGATATATTATTAGTTATCAACTCGTGCTGCTCGCTCGGCCAGTTATATTTGGCCACTTACCATTACATGTAATACGTATAGAAATATAGCTGATATTATAATAAGCAATCCAGTTTTTCTTTCATTCAATTCTGTCCAGTAGTTTTCGAGATATCAACATTTTCGTTCAGAGTCACTTACATTAATCCTGTAACTTCTCCCGTATAAACGAAGGCTTTTTTTTTGACCGGAACTGTACAATGTGTGTCCATACATCCACATGTGTCAAAAACAAAACACAACGTAACACTTCAAATACGAAAATAATCCTCGAGCAAAGGTTTACCTCCGCATTATTATTTTTTTTACATTTCCTAGGTAAATCTGGGTATTGTTTAATTGATTTCTTCTTGATCCAAGAACTAGCCCAGTAGTCTATTTTTTAATACTATTTATTCCAGCAACTTTGAGCAATTCAATAGGGATTTCATTAAAAATAATAGGAATTTTATGCCTTCTTTTTTCGCGTCCCATATTGATTTTCGGCAAAAGGCATTTCATATTGAGAAGTTGTTTTCCTCAAATAATAATTCTTTCGATTCGAACTTAATTTGTATTCGCAATGAAAATTGTTTTGTTTTTTTCAGAACCATAACGAAATCTCCATGTTTATATTCATATTCATGTTTTTGTCTGTAACTTAATTGCAAATTCGTTTCTGTATTTGAGTAAATTAATTGGACCCGTGCATGGTGCACGGTGGATTGAAATTCCCGGTCTTGCCTTTTCTGGTGTTTGTTCTTCTTATACTATTTTGGGTTCTATAGTTGGCCACGCGAAAAGCTGTATTTTATGATCGTTTTCAATCGCCTGTCACGCGTATGCACTAACGTTGGCGGTGACTGGAACCTTGTACACGCATTGAGCGGCTGGCATACATAATGTCTGCGGCGTTAGGCCTAACCCTAACTTTGGCTGGCGGTACGGTTTTTGCTACTGACAAGATACATCTTACCGTTCTCTTGAGAAAGTCCAGTGGCAATGCCGGCCTCTTGAATTTGTTGTTTCAGCATCCGTGTTGAGTACAGAGCCTTGATGTATTTGAAGACATTCCAAACAATCTTCCTAGCCTGTAAATTGAAAGGTTTTTCGCGTTGGGAAAGCGATGAAGTGAGCGATAAGGTAGCCATATTGGTTCGTCTGCTCGAAGAGAAATTTTACCAGGCGTGATCAATCCATTTTCCGAAAATCCGCGCGAATGGCCAACCAGAATCTAAAATAGTACAGGAAACTAAATCGCGGTTGCAATATCTAACTGTTCAACTAATCCTTTAATTTTTACTTGTCCACAATACGACCTGGTGTGACCTTGATCCGGCCTTCGTACACTGACATTGACTCAATCCTAACAAACCAACCGTATCACTGAGAAATTCAGCATTCAGTAATCAAGTTGTTCCCACCAACTTTGAATTCTCGTTTCCAAGCGTCCGTTGCTGTGCGCGTGGACACTCCGTGAGTGGGACAGAGAATGGTCAGGGGCCACTACTGGTCGCACTCCATATTCACAGAATATAGCACCGGCACTTGCTTGCATCAAGCGAAAAAATCCGCAACGCCATTTCTTTTATAACAACAAAGAAGCTTATGCCTCCTTAATTACTGAGCGAAAATTTGTTGTCCTCGTGCACCTGGGAGCACGCAGCAAAGGTTAACGTATCACTGATGCTAGATGGCTCCACAGTAGATTCCTTTTGATATATTCTGTTGGAGGCAACCAGCCTTTTATTCTCCTTATTACATCAAATCAAATCAGTCACCGTGTAATCTTGTTTTGTCGTTTGTTACTGAATGATTGCTCACATTGATCTCGTTTTTGTTTACTCTTTTTCTATTTATTTTTTCCCCCCTTTTTAACTTGATTCCGTACTGGTTTTTCTCTCTGCCAAACGATTTCACCAGAGAGTGTAACAGTTTATGCCCGAAGGCCCGCCGTGTTGAATGTATGCCCAGCATTTGAACTTTCGTGACATCGGTAATGCCTAATTTCCGTAAGTCGTATATGCAGTTATGATGCATTTATGGCATTTAGCTATAGAGCAGTGACATTTGCCGCCATATTGGCACCAGTATGGGTTTTGGAGGGCATAGCTACAAGGTGCACTACATAAAAATGGAGGGAAAAACAACGGAAGAGCGGATTTCTTAGGCTTAAAATAACGTTTTCTCCAACCACAAAAATCGCGCGTCTTAGGTCTAAGAAAGCATTCTTCACAGCATCGGCTTCAGTACGACGCCCTTCTGTTTCTCTCTGCAGTGCCCCTTGCAGCTAACCCATTAAGGCTCTACCATAGAGTTATATACAATAATACTACCTCGTGTCACTGCTCTATTCTACGAATGTATTGTCACGAACGCATTTATTCTCTACACGAATGATTCGTGTGAGAGTACTATCGACGATCAATGCTTTATATGTCAATCCTCCAAGAAATTCTGACATTCGTGTGCAATGTGGGTTAATTACAACAAACTTTATTGGTGAATGATGAGAATTTATCCCATGTTTGAAAGATGAAATAATGTTTACCAGACCGTTAAAGAACTGATATCCTTCTTATTTATCCTTCTCAGGTCCTACGGACTTCGTTTAGGAATCACAGCTATACGTGTGTTCGTGTAAAGCAGTTTTATTAAAACTCAACTATGTTTGGACCCGACAGGACTCGAACCCACGCTCTCTGTACCATTTATTTTCACAGTTTTGGTTACATATATATTTATGACTAGAATCGTACCCGGCTTCGCCCGGGGATTTGTTTCACCCGTGGTTGTTTTCCAGTATTTGATCGGTGCTGCCTGATCGTTCACTGCAACAGTCAATTTGTCTTTGTGTAAAACTCCTCCTTTCCGTCAATTCTCTCTCTCCGCAAAGCAATATCGTAATCAAATAGTGGCTGTAACATAAGCACTGCCCTACCAACGGGCATTCCCCGTTCAGGCCCCTCCCCTCTCTCAGTAGCGTGCGAAAAATAACTGTCCTACGTACAGGACGTCATTTAAGACATCCCTTGGCGATGACCGCGCAGAGCAAATTGTTAGTCGAGGCAACAATGTGCCAATTTTAACTTCTTTTCAGGGCAACAACGTCCCAGTTTCAACTTCAAGCCAAAGAATTGACACACTCGCTCGTTTTCATTGTTCCCCTTCCGGGGGTCGTCGTTGCGGTTGCTTCATTTCTGCTATGAGACGTTGGTTTATAATGTAAGATGTCCTAAAGTTTAAAACAAAAGAAAAGTTTTAGACTTTAAGACACCTTCAGATTTCATACAGCCAAACGCCTACACCTATATACGGCATCATCAGGGCAAGGGTGGGAGCAATCAACTCCCCACTATTTTTCATGTTGAGTGCACTACGTTAATACTGTACACTTGACATGATAAATAGTGGGAGTTGATTGCTCATAATATTGCCTTTATGATGCCATGTTACGTTAAAGCGCTTGCCTATATGAAATCTGACGGTACGGCTAAAACGTCTCCGTTACAGTTCTGGTTCTGGCACGGGCTGATTACACTTTTTAAATAATTTTTTTTTATTGAAACCGCTAACTTGTATACTGCGATGCACGCAAAGTGGAATTGTGAGGCTGGCAGATGGTATGGATACGTAAGTAACCAACGAACCTGGATAAGGCAAAGAATTTTGTTTACATTAGGACGTACGAACCCTGACAGTCACTGCTGAAATGGTCAACCAACAAAAATCGTATTCCATACGATAATATTCCAGGATGTTAATATGATAAATGACTTTGCCGTCAAAAGGTATCAACAAACATTTATTGTAATAAATTACACACTGATAAGGAAGATTTAAATCACAAACGGAGACGAGGAAATGCAAATGCGACGAGGAAGGACAAGTTGAAAACAAGGCAAGCCCGAAAATTGCACGGATATGCCTGTGACATTATCAAACCTTAATTTTCGGCCATAATGTTGCTCTTTTTCAAAGGCACTAGAATACATCATAAAATGCAATTAAAAACCACGTAAAATGAATCCTTTTTAGCCCCCTGCATCTTGCAAACTCGTATCCGATTATGCGAAGTTGAAAGCAATTGTATGAAAAATTACCCATGAATGATTTGTAACTAACCAACCAACTTCCGTGAACGTGGCGTCCATTGTGTCTTGACGTGCTGAGAAGCTAAGCGAGGCATTGTAGGTAGTCTGCCGTTTGTTTTACTTCTCATTTTATGTGTTTTGTTTAATTGCATTTTATGTTTTATTTTAGTGCGTTTGAGAAAGAACAACATTATGCCCGAAAATTATGGTTTGAATAAGGTGACAGGCTTAGGCAAGTTGTCGAACGTGCATTGTTTTCAAACGACACAGTGTATTGTAGGAATTTTCATATAAGGTATTAGACATAGGGCCTTAGACATAGGGCCTTAGGGCTTCGGGCAGATGACCAGGAGTGGTTAACGCTCGTTAAACCCTTTAACCCTTTAAGGTATTAGACAATGAATTCTAAACACAAGCATTGATGCAGCATTGATGCATTTCCACACAAGCATTGATGCAGGGCTATGTTGCAGACATAGGGCCTTAGGGCTTCGGGCAGATGACCAGGAGTGGTTAACGCTCGTTAAACCCTTTAACCCTTTAACCCTTTAAGGTATTAGACAATGAATTCTAAACACTTCTTTTCCACACAAGCATTGATGCAGCGCTTTTTCCTGGACGACAACTCCATTGTTACGATTTAGCATTGTTGCATGAGAAACTAACCTCACTCCACCTGGGAATCTAGCTGTTGCAGACATAGGGCCTTAGGGCTTCGGGCAGATGACCAGGAGTGGTTAACGCTCGTTAAACCCTTTAAACCCTTTTTAAACCTCATTCGCACTACCTATAGCTTAGAAACGTGCTGAAACAATGCAACGTTGTTCTATTTCAACAATGGAAAAATGTTTGCGCAAACATTGGCACCTGCCAGGAACGAGTAATCCGTCGGCAAAATGTAGCACAACATTTGAAGTGTTTAAAATTCGATGTGCGATACCGTACAGTATTGGACAATGAATTTTGAAAACTTCTTTGTTACGATTTAGCATTGTTACCATGCCTCATTTGAACTGCCTACAGCTTAGGAATGGTATACACAGCTTAGAAACTTGCTCCAACGATGCAACGTCATTTTATCCCAACCATGGAAAAATCTTTCCACAAACATTGGCATCTACCAGGAACGATTAATCCGTATGAAGAATTCAGAGCAGCATTGAAAGTGTTCAAAATTCAAGTACTGAACAACAATGACTGTCTTTTGTGCCTATACAGAACCAACGATCTTAGATTATAAAGTTTCACGTCAGGAACCCCAACAATGAAAACAGGCGAGCGTGTTAATTATTTTGCCAGCAAGAAGTTGAAATTGGTGTATTGTTGCCTCCACTAACAATGTGCACTGCGTGTCATCATAGCAGCAAGTCTTAAATGGCGTCATGCACAAAGGACAGTTATTTTTCACACGGTACGAATCGCTCAAGCCAAAGCGATAGACTTGGAAGGGGGGGGGGGGGACCTTGAACGGAGAACGTACATGTGTTGGGCAATGTGTCTGCTAGCTCTTCTCTTGGCATTCTAATGCTACAATAACTAAAGATATTGGGAGGTGGGAGAAGGCCAGTGCATCTGTTACCATGAAGCATATGATTACACATTAACTGAACCTAAAAGGTAATTGTTGGGGATGGAGACCGTACCAATTTTGGCCAAATCTTGAAAAAGGGGGAGAGGAAGTATTTAATTCAACTACCCATCGAAATTAAACTAGATGTAGCTAATGGCAGAAACTGAAGGATAGGGACGAGTAGGCGGATAGGAAGGGAATGTAGAGGGGAGAGAGACGATTGGAGGAAAGGTATTACAGGAAGAAAAATTGCCTGTCGCAATGAACGTCAAGTCAACACAGAACCCCGGGCGAAGCCGGGTACGACTGCTAGTAAAGTAAATAAAAACGGAAATACAACTCAGTGACCAAAGGACACGGTAACGTCATTCGTCGCACATGAATCAAACGCGCACGTAGGATGGTGGCTGCTGCTACACAGGCGATCCAGTCCGATCCACTATGGAAAAAAGTGATGGAAACCTAACTTTACACTTTGGCGTCGTTTAAAAACGTCTTGTATGCTAAATCTTACGTATGTACAGTTTGTGTTTATGCTTGTCATGCTCGGGCAATCATGTGCAGGCACCATCAAAATAGATTTTTCACACAGTTCGTTTGTGTTTCTCAATCGAAAGTTATTTCGAAATCGAAACTGAACTCCAAATAAATAATGATAGCGATATAGGAGGGTGACCATTTCGAACAGTGAGCGGTTCCTGCCGCGGATCCAAACAAGAAGATCTAATCACCACCTTCCTACTCCACCACCCCGCAGACGGTTTTTATCCACGCCTCTCCTTCACCCCTGAAGCCAACGGGGGCGAGGGGCATTCGGCTAACCGGAAAATCGCATAATTGGAAGGACGTATACAGTATAACAGTACAATAGAAAATCGTCTAACACGAAATTCGTATAATGGAAAAAAGCCTAACCGGAAATTTCTTTTAATGGAAAATCGTCTAATGTCCCTGCTCCATTGTACGATATTCCGTTTAGATAATTTTCGAGATTTTTTATTTATGCAGATATTAGACGATTATCCCATTAGACGATTTTCCAGTTAGACTTCCGTCTGACGCTCCAAGACAACGAACTGTATTCACTCCCTCCGTCCCTCCTCCAACTCGTCCCTCTCCCTCAAACCTCTCAAGTTTCGTCTCCATCACCATAAACCTCATCCTCCCCCATCCCTCCAAAACCCAAAATGTGCCCTCAAAAAGCAAAACACTTCCCAGTCCCTCCATTACAGTTTGCATTTGCCTCTAGTGGCGTGGGTCACGGATCAGCATTGTATTACAAATTCCATGTAATTTTTAATACATCAGTACAAATATATATCACTTTGCTAATTTCAGTGTATAATAGATGCTGAAATTTGTAGCGTTTACTAAACATCGTAACACGGAATTCGTAATACATTACTACGCTATTTCATGAACAACGCCTGTTGAGGTAAAAGCTAAAGCATCGGGGGGGGGGGGGGACTGGGGAAGTGGTTTGCTTTTTAGGGCAACTGCAAGGTTGCTACCGCATGTAGTTTCAATGGAATACAAAGTTTGATCCCGACCAGAATAACGGTTTCAGAACGGATTCAAAATTTAGAAATGAATTTCCGAACATTAAAAATAAACCCTCACCTACAATAGAAAAAAAAAAGAAACAGTATTAAGACACCAGACTTACCGTATATGAGGTAATCCCTGCCCCCCCCCCTTCCATGCCAGCCAAGACGTAATTTAGGAGGTGTTTTTTTTTTTAATGTGCACTGGCTAGACACGCCATTAGACTCGTGTTCTGTTGGCGCGAAGACCAACACTCTTGACTACTCGGCAGTGCTTTGACCTTTTCAATCAGGTTCGTCCAGAACCCTTTGTTGCAGTTTGCGTTTCGTCCTTAAATTAGTGTTTCATAGAGTGTTTTATTTGGTTTATGTTCCTGGTACTACAGGGGTTAGCCACCTCTTAAAAAATATAACAGCTGGGATGTTTGTAATTAGTTTTTTTGATAAGGCCTCCGTATCATCGTGGAATTTTCAACGAGGTTACTCTCAGTTTGCCACAGGGCAATTTATAATTTGTATCCGTATAACAGATATCAATTCGTTGATTATTTCCCCCGTTTTTAGTTATTTATTTATTTTGTTGTTTCCTTTCTGCTGATAAACTCGAGGACTGGTTTCCTTCTCTAAATTGGAACTATAAATGCTTTTTTTTTTTTTATCTTACGACAAAAACTAACAACACGAATAAAGCATAAATGGTTTCTCAAGCACAGTGTTCTAACCGTTGTTGGTGGCGCATACGGTACACATAATTTTTTTTTTAAAGAAACGAGAATTATCTGTAAATATTACTATCAAAGGAAAAAATCTGTCCTTTAAACTTGGGAACAGCGTCAGTGGCCCCGGCCCTGCTGTCTCCTTTCACACTAGAATGGGTGTGAAGAACCAACATTACATTACATTACAAACACAATGGAATCAACATTATGAACGGCTAAGAATTATAACTGGGCGGGGTTGTTTGTTCGGGGTTGGAGGTTTGGGTTTCAGGCAATTCCCACTGTCAGTTTGCTGCGGACTGGTGTTAATTCATATATATGATGATAATTCACATGACTGCCAGCCAGGGTAGCGGGAGACGCTACCATGCTCCTTCAGCGGCTATGGGAACTTTTTTCGACCAATTCTGGACAATCTTTCGGCCCCTACGATGGTCGGAGGTTTCTCAGTTCGAGTCCCCGAGTTGGCTCCTCCCTTTACCAGATATTTATTCTCTAAAAAAAAAGTCTAGTAATGTTTAAAATTGAGCCGGTTCGGGCACACGAGCATTAAATTGCTTCGGCTGACTTAAGGCTCAAAAGAAATTAGCTAAAAAAAATTACAACTTAACAGCCATTACGATAGTATCGAGTGGCACAGTGATTTTGCAGTGCCGGTTTAAGCCCTTTGGTGGTCCGTAGGCAGTCGACACCTCAAACAAATTATCAATCCCGGGGCTATCCCCCGCTTACAAATTATCACCCTATGTTTTTTATTTTAGCAACATTTTTTGCCAACATTTAAAAAATGTTTCGATTCATCCACATCAGCTTGAGGGTCTAGAGGAGCGCTGTGAGCTTCTCCAGTGGGGTTCTGGTTGAACCCCTAGACGTTGACGGACTAATAGATACTAAGACCTTTCCTGGCATCAAACAGTACGCTTTAGACAATT
This sequence comes from Lithobius niger, assembly GCA_023313725.1. Classification (NCBI taxonomy): domain Eukaryota; kingdom Metazoa; phylum Arthropoda; class Chilopoda; order Lithobiomorpha; family Lithobiidae; genus Lithobius; species Lithobius niger. Next base: position 25,892 of record JAHWFP010058047.1, read on the forward strand.
CTGGGCTCCACAAAAAATCAGTGTTATTGTGATTTGTCGTCGACAGGGTTCCTAAACGGCGTGGGGCCTCACAAGCACTTGCAACTCTGCGTATACTGGTAACTTTGGCGGACTAGTGGTCTGGTACAATGGAACACCAATCCAAAGACCGGGTTCAGTTCCCGAACTTACGCTAGCATGTGATTTTTTTTCGTCGTAATAATTGCTTCTCACTTGTCATTCTTAGCTGTTCACAATGTTGGCTCCATTGACGGTGTTTCTTTCTTTTAGTACATTTTTAGTCTTCTGTACAGCCGTACCGGCTGAGAAGACTATTGCAACGACTTTGTCCGTCCATCCGTCGCTTTTTTCAACTTCTCAACGATCCAAGATAGAGACGACCACAGTTTACAACTATAGATTCAGTGTCAAAAGTTAATCAAATAATATGACAAATTAAAGCATCGTTACTTCATTATAGTTAATAGACTTCTTCGGCGCAACTAAATTAAATAATAACATTTGGTCGTCGGATTGAAATTACAGCCATAAAAACAACAGGATTTTAGCTTCGTTTAAAATAGTCTCGTCGTATTGTTGCATGAATGAATAGGCTTACCGTCAAACAAAGTCTCTATTAGGCCTATCTGCTACTTACGAAATTAAAAATGCAGCTAAAAAATTGTCCCTAAAAAATGAAAATTGGGCCTAAAATCACGTTACCACGGCAACTTGTCATGGCTTTGGTCAAGTTGCCACGAGTCGCTGCTAGCTTCATCAACAGCGTCTCTGTATACTGGCACTGAACTATATAGGCTACGTTGCACGTTACGTTATAACACTGGAGATTGTGTTGCAAAAATGAATAGGCTTACCATACAATCCAAATTTACGTTGGTTGCTACTTACGAAATTAAAGCTGCAGGTAAATACTAAGCCTAAAAGCTGACAATTACGCCTAAAATGTAAAATAAGCTTAAAACACATTTTTACCGGCATTTCTGTTGGTTACTACTTTTAGATTATATAACAGAGATAGCTGTTGCAATGCGTGATAGAGGTATGCACCTCACCATTGGTAGTGGCAGAACTGGACAGAAGAACGGTTGCGACTAGGTAGTCGCTGTGGCCGCTTGTTTCGTTAATACATTTCTTGGAACCTTACGTCACCTTCAGCAAACTGCTTGTGCACAATGCAGATGAACCGGCTCAGTTTTGAACTTATAGACGTTTTTGAAGGCGATGAGAAATCTAGTAAGGCAAACCCGGGGATTCGCCCCGGTTAACCTCCGATAATTGCACGGTCCCCCCCCCCCCCCCCCCCCCCCCCTAGATATCAGCGTTGGACTGTATCAACTGGGTTAGCAAGGTCGCAGTTCTGAGCTGGGTCACTGGTTCATTACTCAAATAGACCCAGTGGCCAGGTGACTCAGTCTGACAGTGTTAACCCGTAAATGCAGTGTTAACCAGTGACGTTCTGAGACTGACTGTTTTCCAAGGCCTGCATACCAAAATTTCAAAGGCGTGTTCTGGTATAAGTGGTTACGAAAATAGAAACTAATATCGCGTGGTACGTTTTTAACGTTCGAAACGGGGGGTAATAAACCAGTAGCGGACTCGACCCAGAAGTCCTTTTCACCTATCTACGCTTATTTTTAAGATTTTAGAATGAAGTTAACCTGCCAACCAAAGAAGAAGAGAGAAACGGAGGCAGTGAACCTTTTTCATCAGTACTTTTCATTTGGTGACCCAAGCCACAGCAAACTTGATACGGCAGCGTCGCTCACCTTTAGCGACGCTAAAGGTGAGCGACGCTGCCGTATCGAGTTGGCTGTGGCCTGGGTCACCAAATAAAAAGCACTGATGAAAAAGGTGAGCGACGCTGTCATATCAAGTTGGCTGTGGCCTGGGTCACCAAATGAAAAGCACTGATGAAAAAGGTGAGCGACGCTGCCGTATCAAGTTGGCTGTGCCCAGGCTTAGAACTCTTCCCTCCTCTGTTAACGAAAGCCATCTAGTTAGAACAAAAATTCGAAAATTTCTCAGACAACCGCACTACGTTGTATGAAATAAAATCATCGTTCGCAACGCATATTCATCTGTTCAAAGTATACTTTAGAAAGACTACACGTAGTGTTAGGAATGACGAGTGGAAAATACCTCTGCTCTGTTCATCGATTTTTTTCCCCTATGTGCTCCAGCGTTTTCGGAAATTTCATCACTTAATTCAGACCGCCCCAAGCAACGTAGAACCGAGCAGCCTTTCGGAGAATTTCCCTACTTCCAGATAGGCCAGTGTGCGTGTAAAGTAAACTAATACGGATTCGATTCGCATTTTTTTTTTTTCAATTCGTAATTCGATGCCGAATTAAATAATGGGAAGGTGGAAACGAGATACGGGACAAGCAGAGCCTATTGGCGCCATGGCTACGTTCGGCAGCTCATCAACCCTCCAAATTCAGAGCATTTGTATTTAATTAACCCTGTCTAATTAGAATAATGACGTGCAGCAAAATCGTCGAATTCGATAAGCTAATTGTGCTGAGGTTAGGGTGTCGATAATTAAAACACTTAAACGTCGAACAAATGTGCCTTTCTTTGTGGTGATTTCTGTGCGAACCACGACTCCCCCAACCCAACACCACAATTAAGGGACTGGCGTACCGTTGTTACGTGGGGCATACCAACGGGTTTAACTGGATACCGAATAAGGCTTAGCTGTTGGACTTAAGCCTAGTAGCCATAGTTAAGTACTTGTGATGTTTTTGTTACATTTTGGAGCGTTAGTATGTTCAAGCTCGCCTGACTTACAATGGCGACTCTAACCTAGGCTTAGGGCCTTAAATGGCATGCCATAGATTCGAGGTTTACTTGGGGTTTATTGGAATTGGAACAGTTTTCGGGCTATTAATTGGTTGAATTGCGAATTCTAGTCATTACGGGGTTTGCTGTGAAGCTCTGGTAAGAGGACAAGTCATAGTTGTATTTAAGTTTGGAGCGAAGGACAAAAAGGGAAATAGTTCTAATTGATTTAACCGAAATTACCTTTTGATGTGGGCAGTTTGGAGGAACGTGGCGGGTGCTTCTTTCTTAGTTAAAAAAAAACTGATTGTTGGGAGCATAGGGCTGAAGACCAAGCGAGCTCGAGCCATGACCACTGGAAACGTACATACATTAATTACAGACAATTTGTATACCGCATAATATTGCAACAATACATCGAAAATCATCTCTATTAACAACGAATGCTCATTTGACGTTGGGCAATTACAAACTGACGTCATGATAATGCGAAACTTGGGAGATGTCACAAATGACGTCACCAGAGCGACTTCGTTGGCGTGGCATAGCATCGAACAGCAGAGGTCCGAAATTAATCTCACAGCGTCTTTTCCCGTATTAAGCACCGTACGAAAGATGACCTGTCCGAGTTTGATCTAACTGCATACACTATGCGGTGAAGGGTAAGCTACTAAGCCGACAGACTTACTTTCATGTAGTGCTTGTTCTTTTCAAAGTAAAAAAAAAAAAAAAGCACGGTAACCTGAAATCCGAACGGAACGGAGCGTTACTCTCACGGTAGTCTCCCATACCTAAAACCTTCCTTTATTTAAATAACTAGAGTAAGCCCGCGGTTAATGTTGGATGCACCGTTTTCAACATTGTACAGTTTGGCAGTGCCGAGGTGGTGCAAAGGAAGCAAGGCACCCGGCCCCAGGTGACACGGAGCCCAAAATTAACGAGTCAGGGGCCCAAAAGGAACAAAACTTCACTGTCGTTTTTTCTGAGTTGGGAGTCCTTTTCGTCCCAAAATTGTTTACTTGTTGAGAAGGGGCCTAAACATTTTCCCCTTGCACCCCTCCTTGGAACAAGCTATATAGTTACGGTATTGCAGTTTGGTCGTTCGCGTGTGTGCCAGATTTCACCGGACTAAGTTTTTTCAATCAAATTTTTGCGCATACTAAATATTTGTGTAGTTGCAGTTTTTTTTTCCGTTTTGATTTTTTGGTATTTCGTAAGCTCACTGCACGTCCCATACTTCTATTGCATACAATGTTAAGTCACCAAATACTGTATTCCATTGCTTAGCTGGTTTTCGTTCTGACCAGTCGAGGAACATTCGGTGTTGTCTTGACTCCAGGCCACTGTTCAAAGACATTAATACAAATTTGAAGGCTTACCCAAAAAGAATTAGTTCACCAGTCGAAAACGTCGTTTGGTTATCTAGACAGTCCAAAGTACGAAAAGTATACGAAATAATTTTTCCTAGAGCAAGGAGTGATCAGAAATCAAAAAAGTGTCCCCCAGGTGCATTGGCTGAACCATCAGTGCAATCCTAGAGTGTTTCCATTTGTGTTATTAGGACTCTAATTAGGTCTTTATTTTACATTAGCGAGTATTTATTAAGCATTTTTTTTTAATAAGATAGGAAAGCCGAACTACGGAAAGGATGCGAAGCAATTTTCCTCTAAAGCGAGGAGTGATCAGAAAATCACAAAATGCCGTCTTGGTGCGATTGGCTGAACCATCAGTGCACTACCGTGTTTACAATCATTTGTGCAATTAGGCTTCTAATTAGGTCTATAATCTCATTTGCGAATATCTGTTAGCAAGCTTTTAGTTTTTACGTAGGCAGTCCAAACTACGCTTAGATTGCGAAGTAATGTTTCCCTAGAGCTACTTCGATACGGTCCAGTATGTTAAACGTAAATGGTGCCTTATTATGGTTCCATGACTTTGATTGGTGATAGACTGGTTCTTCCTTATGAATCCGAGTCATACCATTCTGAATGACTTTATAGTGTCATTGGTTTTGTTTTGAAGATTATCATTGTGGGAGTTGTACTTATGTAAAACATTAATTTTAAACTATACCTGTGTATTTATGTCGTCAACTTTCTCTTTTTTAGGTAAGTACCTGAATCTTTGCTCATCATCCCGCAGAACTCAATGCAGGTGGGATTTTTACAGGTAGGATTTATCACAAAGTTTCCTCTAGGTACGATTAGCTGAACTATCAGTTAACTCTCCATGATATTTATATTTGTGCGATTAAATCTCTAACTAGGTCTAATTATCGAATATTTATTTACTAAGCAGTTTTTCAGTTACCTAAGGCCAAACTACGCCAAGAATGCGAAGTTATTTTTCCCTCGAGTGAAGGAGTGATCAGAAAATCACTAGCTTTCCGCCCTGTATGTGGGATTTGCTGTACTATCAATTCACTCCATGGCGTGTTCATGAGTTGTGCGTTGATCTTGTCTCAAACTTTCCTAAACCGACCCGACACCCGGTGTCTCCGATAAAAGCTGCATCAAACAAATTAATTCAGCTGTATTTAACAGTCTACGTCATACCTGTTTTATTTGATTTGATTTCAGCTATTATTTTTTCAACCTTTGTTTTCGTTGTCCACCCGTACCTTCCGTCAGAATTTGGATGAATTTGGGGGTCAGGAAGACGCGGAATGGTCACGTGATCACTCTAAGAAGAGAATTGCTATAAGTTCCACTCGAGATATCTCTGGTCATTCCGGGCCCTAAGTGAAACCATTCGCGAACTGGGCCTAGTCTGGCCTGCCTATATACCTAAAGATTGATTCGTAAATAATAAATACTGCATTATTACAGCCCTAATTACTCAAATTTAGGCATAACCAAACAAATACAAGCTTTGTTACATGGGGCGCCATCTGGTAGAGTACAAACAAATTACTTCTATATCCTCCCTCCAACTCTTGTAAACTTCAAAGTAAATGTAAAACTGCACTACACAACAAAAATATATGAATACTCAATGAATTTGTATAGCTAAACTCATATTTTACGACTGGCTTCGCTAATGGAGGGCTGACAGAAACGTTTCACTTCAACGTTGTGTAACATTACACAAAATGACTTGAAATGACGGAACAACAGCGATCCTAGCTGGAAATATTGTCACTACAGAGAAATAGAACATAAAATGCGTGCAACGTTACACATAATACTGGGAAATAAAGCGACAGCACCGTTTATAGCGGAAAATGTTCTTATTACAGCGACATAGCACAAGAAAGATGTGTAACATTTCAAATATTGGGGTTAAATATGACGATAACAGCAACTCAAGCGAACAATATTTTCACTATACACGGCTAATTTGTGTAATTTCATACTACAACAAAATGTTTTTAATTAAAGCAAATTTTGACGCCTTTCACGTACATTTCTGATGTCGTTACATACAGGGGCGTTTCCAGGACGAATTATTCGGGGAGGGGAAGCTAAAATTTCTGTTTCTAAAAAAATTGAAGACTTTTTTTTGTTTTCTTCTCTTCCCCACGTGCATCTTTCGTCTTATTGTTTCCTCGCTCGAATATCCTGCGTCGTGCACATTCTATATTTTTCCAGATTTTGTGTAAAGTTACACGATAATTATGTGGCAGCCTGGCAGGTGTGGTAAACTGAATTAGTCCGGTCGAAAATTGGCCTACCACTACAAGCGAGAATCGGCCATTAGCACGAGCAACAAAGACGGGTACAACATTTCCAGTAGTGTAGTCACGCAGGCGCGCACGGCAGTGGCGCGCCTGCACTTTTTTCCTGGGGAAGCGCCGTTCCGTCACTTTTTTTTGGGGAGGGGGGGGGGGGGGCAGCCTCTGCCATACAAAGGCATGCTCGTATTTTTTCTCAGCACCACGCAACCGCAACATCTGTATTTTTGTTGGGGAGCCACACGTCTTTAAACGTATTAAATTCAAATTCAATTCAATTCAGTATTCAACAATTCATGGCAACATGCCCTATACGGAGTTACTGCCCTGCTGACTGTAAGCAATCAGAAATGTGTCTGGTTGCGCTTGGCCACCGCTTCATCTGTCCTCGTATCATATCCATGTTCCCCACGCTGATTGCCTTGGTTCCACTCGTCAACACCTCGCCCTCACCAACGCTGCTTCTTACATTACACTATCAATTACTGCGAAAAATGTGTTAATAATAATAATAGCTGCATTCAGCTAAGACCTGAACAGTAATCAGTAGGAAATTACCGTTTATTTTTCAATCATACCTGTATTAAATTTAGTAACGGAGCATTCACAGATTATGTAACATCTGGAGGGGAAGGGAGTATTGAGTAAATATGTTACCATCTGTTATGATGGGGGAGGGGGGAGTAAAACAAAGTGTTATGTAATTCACTAATTTTCGCTAAAACTGTAAAAAATCACTGGTCATTACGCCCTCTAGGTACTAAGCACAGCTTGTAAAAACGAATTAATAAAAAAAATGGATCCAGTTGGTGGGGGGTGGGGGGAATATTTTTAGGCGGGAGCTATGCCAAGTGTTACATTGGTCTTCTAAGGGAGACGGGAAGCCTTGCCTCTTACACCCCCCATTCCTCTGTGCCAGGATCCCCAGCTGCCACCTACAGCTGGCGGTAACGCAACGTCGACGCAGGGACGTGTGCAGTACCCAACAGATGGCACATAAACCAAATCGCAAATGCGGTACCGCAGCATCGACCGCAAATGCGGTACCGCACGTGTGCACCAGTACCTAAAGGGTGGAAATGCTAAAAAAAAAGTCCTCAGAAATCTGTGGATATGCATGGAAAACAACATCCCTTCTTAGGGGGGAGGTGTTAAAGTTAGAAATGACGTAATACTGGAAGGGGTTGAGCAATCGATGACGATTGATGACGATGTAGGAAGGGGGGGGGGGAGGTTTGAAAATGACAAATTGCTTGATGACATAATACTAGAACGGTCCCTTTCCAGACTTTGATCGCCTGCTGGGCCAAATTAGTTTTTCTTCTGGCCGTTATTCTATTATGTTATGTTATGTCTCTTATGTTAAAGACAGAAAGCCAAAGGCTCAACAAGAGTTAAATAACTACAGATGCAAACCTATTTACGATGCCTTTAGGACTTGTATGTCAGAATGCCTGAGCGGGGAATCGAACCCACGACCTTTGAAACCGAAGCCCGAGGTGCTACCGATGAGCCTTGCCGACAAGGCCATTTAAAAAAAAGGAAACGTCCATAGGCAGCATTTAACACGTGCAAATATACATATAAATATACACTTTCCAATCGCCACTGGTGGGACGATTATTTGCCGCGCCACACTCCAAGTGAAACGAATGGAACACTTAAACGTGAAATAAGGATTAAAGACTGAAAGCCAAGGGCTCTACAAAAGTTAAATAAATACAGATGCAAACTTATTTACGTTGCCTTTTAGACTTATATGTCAGCATGGCTCAGCGGTAGGACCTCGGCCTTTGGTTTCAAAGGTCGTGGGTTCGATTCCCCGCTCAGGCAGTCTGACATACAAGTCCAAAAGGCAACGTAAATAGGTTTGCATCTGTATTTATTTACGTTATGTTATATTCGCATACCTAGACTGCCTGTTCGTCTATACTGGTCTTCCTTAGTTTTACAACCAGCATCCATAGCAACTGTTGTGTTGAATAAGCAAACAAAAAAAAAATGACACAGTTTGTCATCGTCAGCTTGCTCTTGACCTATTCATACCGCAACGAACACTTTGTTGACGATCGCCACTTTCAGGGTTCTCGGTAAATGCCTGTTGCTATGCAGTTAGATTACACGCCGAACTACAAACGCGTTTACGCTCGAATAATTTTATTTTGCTAAAGGTTACGTGTACAAATCCGTAATCTCAAAAACCTACGCTGTAGGCGAAACAAGTGGTGCATACCTAACAAAGAGCACAGTAAACAAACACTGCTGGTTTCATCGCACAGAAAAAAAAAAACCTCAGAAACCTGTTAAGGTACGCTTTTTTTCGTAGAGCCATGTTTATGGCCTAACCCTGCATATCACTTAGAGGGGGGTGGGGGCGCGTCGGACGAAAGTCTAACTGGAAAATCGACTAATGGGATAATTGTCTAACGTTTGCATAAATAAAAAAGCTGGAAAGTCATCTAAACGGAATATCGTATAATGGGAAATCATCTAAACGGAATATTGCATAACAGATCATCTAAACGGAATATCGCGTAATAATAAATAAAACTGTTTAACCACAGATAATGGTAAGGAACTTGGAAGGGGGGTGACCCACTAACACCAATCCTAATTTAAAATAGCGTGGACAGCACAAAAGCCAAGTTAAGTTTTATTGGTGTTTAAAAAATTGTGAGTACAAAAATCCGGTCTCTTTATAAACTTTGTAAGTTGGAGTCTGTTTAAGGCGTTTCGGAAACCAGCTGCTGTACGCGCTGAAATTGCTTCTTCAGGAAGTGAGTTCCAGGCAGGGATTACCCTAATGGCAAAGAAATTTTGACGGCACTCCCGATTGCATGATGGGACTAATAATTTTAATGAGTGACCCCGATTAGAGCGTACCAAGTTGAGGTCGAAGAAAGGCAGATCCACTTTCACAAGGCCACGAAGAATTTTGAAAGTGAGAATTAAATCAAACTTCAGCCTACGTAATTCGAGCGATTCAAGACCTGTTTTCAACAAGCGCTCACAGTAAAGCTTGTCTCGCAGACCAGGAAGGCCCTTCGTAAAGCGGCGCTGCACAGACTCAACCCGATCGATATCCTTTAACAGGAATGGCGACCACACCTGACTAGCGTATTCCAGCAATGGACGGACAAAGACCTTAAACGCCCAAACCCTTGTCTTGACATTCCCAGACGTAAAACAACGATTTACAATGGCAAGCCGTTGGTAAGCTGCAGCAGTGACCTTCGTACAATGCAAGGATGATTTTAGGTTTGATGTAAACCAAACCCCAAGGTCACGGACCTCGAAAACATCAGGTAGTATATGGTTTTTGATGCTGTAAGAAAAACAAGAATTTTGTTTACCAATGTGGAAGGACTGACACTTTGGCTGGGAAATGGGCATTTGCCCGACACTCGCCCACTTATAAACATTCGTTATTTCAGTGGCAAGCACCGAATGATCAGTGGTGTCGACAATGGCTGAACCAAGCTTGAGGTCATCAGCAAATTTTAATTCATGAACTGCATGGTGATTACAATTTAAGTCATTCAAATAAATAACGAAAAGCAAAGGACCCAGGACTGAGCCCTGAGGTACCCCGCTAATAATCTCAGCAGGTGTAGAAAAGGAGTTTTGAATAAGAACCCTTTGTGATCGATGTGTAATAAAGGACGAGATCCACATTAGAAGCTGACCACTGAAGCCGGTAGTTTCAAGCTTGAATAACAATTTTCGATGGACTACGGATTCAAATGCCTTTTGGAAGTCAAAATAAATGACGTCCGACGGAACACCAATATCCAAAGCACTAGTCCACTGATCAAGTGCCACCAGTAGTTGATAAGTAGCGGATCGTCCCGGCATGAATCCAAATTGGTCCGAATTTATAATGTATCGTGCTTCAAGATAAGCCAGCATAGCCTCACGGATAATTGTTTCCATGATTTTAGATGGGACCACGGTTAGCGCGATAGGTCTATAATTTAGAGGATTGGCGGCATCACCCTTCTTGAAAACAGGGATTACATTTGCAGAGCGCCAAATAGAAGGTAAAATGCCCTCATGAAAAGACAGATTGAAAATAGTAGCCAAAGGATAGCAAATTTAGTAGATAGTAATGAAAAATCATCTAAAACGAATACCGCACAGTTGAAAATCATCTAAATGGAATATCGCATAATGAAAAATCATCTAAACGGAATATCGCATAATGGAAAATTATCTAAACGGAATATCGCATAATGGAAAATCATCTAAACGGAATATCGCGTCATGGATAAAGGTCTAACTGGAGAATATGATACCTGTGGGGTTTCGGATGTTATATGTATAGCAGAAGGCAGGGACCTTTAGACGCTTTTCCATTATACGAATTTCGTGTTAGACGATTTTCCGTTATACTCTAATACTGAATACGTTCTTCCAATTATGCGATTTTCCAGTTTGACGATTACCCCCCCCCCCCCCCCCCCCACTTAAAGGGGCACTGCCACCTAATGACAAGCGGCAGCATTTATAGCCATTTTCCGCTAGGCCATCTGGTTCTGTCTGGCTCTTACTTTCAACAGGCGAAAGAACACACAAATAAATTTCTTTTTTACACAACAAATACGCCACGTGCTTCCTTAATTGTTGAGTGTAAAGTTGGTGCGCCCACTTGCACAGGGAAGCAAGCGGTAAAGCTAAGCCTAACGACATCACGGGGCGCTTTTTTCTATATACCGACCGTTTTGAAACGCACATTTTGAACCGCTAGATGGGCGCCATATGGGCTTAGTCACATCGTTAACCTTGACCTCTTGGTCCCTGGTGCACGTGTATGTACCATCTTTACATTCAATAATTATTATCGAGGCACGTGGGTAGTTTGTTGTGTAAAAATAAATTTCTTTGCGCATTGTTGAAATCAAGTGCTACATAGAACTAAATAATGGTAGACGGCGATAGATGCTGCAACCTCTCATTCGGTGAATATAGGCAAGGTGCCTACCTAGCATACAGTTGAGCAAAGATGCAGCAACAGCATCGATAACCCTTTCAGTCCTCAATATTATTATGTCTGGTGCATTTTTTTAAGTTCAGTCATGAGCAGCTTATATTATACAAGGGATTCTCTCAACAAACCCTCTACCTAAATACAGATGCAAACCTATTTACGTTGCCTTTTGGACTTATATGTCAGACTGCCTGAGCGGGGAATCGAACCCAGGACCTTTGAAATCAAAGGCCAAGGTCCTACCGCTGAGCCAGACTGACATGGCCAAAAGGAAACGTCCATAGGCTGCATTTAATAGGTTTGTATCTGTATTTAGTTATTTCTTGTGAGCCTTTGGCTTTCCCGTCTTTAACCCTCTACCTGGTGGAGAAATGCATTCGAACCACGGTAAATGCATGGAATTTTTTTTTTTAAATATTCACAGTAGATTCTTTTATTTAGTTATCAAGAAGCACACGACAGTTCCTGTTACTCCAATTTTTGTACTCTTTGTCGAAATTGTGCTCGTAATTCTCACTGCTAATTTCGAGGTTCGTTTCAAGTTTTTGTGAGAACCACTCAGTATCTATTGACGCCATTGATCAAGTGACCAAAACTCTTGCCTAGCCCTACTTTCCACGGTTTTTTTCCTTACACACAAGCCTCAAATCGAGCGTCACATATCGGAAACAGATTCTTAACATACATGAAAAAAAAATATAAAAAATACTAGAATGCTGTATTGACAAAATTCGAGGTTCGATTCACCTTTTAGAATCGCACACAGGCTTATGTCGGTTATTAAAAATCAAGAAAATCTGCTGATTGTCTACTTTCAACGTTGTTTTGTTTTAATTTGGTGACTTACGTGGCATAGACAAAGCCACAGCTGTGCTGGCTACATGTATGGAAAAACAAAAAAAAAAAAATTCAAAATAACTCTTTTCTCAAATTTGAGGTTTCTGTTGACCTTTTAAAATGGCTCACAGCCCTATTTTGGGCTCTTTCGTTTTAATCTGGGATTTAGGAGGGAAGTAAAGAAAGCTGGCGCACTCGTCACTAACTCCACCGTCCTATCGGAATGAAAGAAATTGTTGGGGTTGGTCGGCCGTGGGATTCGAGCCGATATTCGGTTGGTTTGAAGATGAGGACGTTAACCACTAGGCTGTTACTGCTCGCTTTGCTCGGGGTTCCCGGGACCCCTTCACAAAGCCTGCGGCACGCGTGGGGACTAACTTTTCGGCCCGTCTAGTATATGTCCTTTTTTTTTTTAGGACGCTGGATATAAATAACCCTTTCTGTCCCCAATATTATTACGTCTGCTGACTTAATATGCGTTCTAATTTTTTGGTCACATATGATAATTAGGTGGCTCGCGGGAGGGAGCCGGCATTGACTTGGTTTGGAGACGAGGACGATGACTACTGGGCTGTTGACCGCGGTTCCCGGGGCCCCCTCACAAAGCCAGTTGGTGTGCGTGGTGACTTACTTTTCGGCCCATCTAGTTTCTGTCCTTTTTTTTTTAGGGCGCCGGGACTGAAAGAGTTAATATTTAAATCATGACGTCCCTTACACAAACTTTTCGTGACAAACACACCGAATTTATGCGACAAAATGGTCACAAGGTCTCAAATAGATTCCGAACTGGTCACAGCCCATCCAAGTACCTAATAGTTTTCACGTACTCGATCCCGATACATCCCCAGCAAGTCACAACCCTGGGTGTTCCAGAGTTTGGCATTGGTTTGATCCCCAGTTAATCGCAAATCGTCACCTGCATTTGCTGATTGCATAGTCACAATGTGCGGCGTGTAATGCCTGTGTCTGTTACGAAAATACTGCAACTGACATAAATCAGTTATAACTGTCACTTTTTTTTTAAGTTAGTTTTTGTAGTTAAGGGGACTAGCTGTTTAATTCACGATTTGGGAGCAAGGGGCCGTGGAAGGAAGTGCTTTTTCATTTGCGATTCGGGACAAAGGGGCCAGGGACGCGTTGCTCTTCAAACATGCGCGATGGTAAAACGTCATACTTGCGTATTACGACACTGCTTGTTGTGTATTTTTTCTTAACGGGTGTGTTGTTGGTCATCTTCGACGCGTGAGGGCTGACGTCAAAATGATGTCAGAGTCGCGAAGCGTGACCCTCGTTGAACGGGAGGGTCGCGCTGCCGTTCGATGAGTGTTTATGATTAACAAAGCAAGGATAGTTTTGCGAATCGTACCCTCAGTTATTTATAAGGTCGATCGATGATAATAATTTGATCAAGAAGTAAACCTGAGAACATTGCAGTAAACTAATGTTTCGAAAGTGTAACTTTGCCTTCATTTGTATCTACGACCAGAGGCGGACTGGTGGTTTTAGACATGGGAATAGAGGACCAGTCCGGGAAGTTGGTGACGATTCGCCCCAAAGCTGTCTAGCATCCCACCCCTTACCTTGCGAGGTCTGATCTTGAATTTTGACGTATGGTGGGGGATGCTTTTTGTTCTTTTATGTGGTTGCTACTTTTTTTTTGGGGGGGGGGGGGGGCGAGGGCGGAAGGCGGGTTACGGATACAGAGTTCTGCACTGCGAAACACGGTTTTGTTTTTTAAGATGTACTTAAATATTGTATGCAGAGGTTGAGGGCCTGGTCCTCCCAATACAATTTTCAGGCGAAATATCAATAAATGTGTTATTTTGTTTGTTGAATGACCCGGAGGTGGGGGAGGGGGGGGGAAGAGGATAACGACAGTGGAAGAAATTTTTGAAGAATACTGAACAAAGCCAACAAGAGGGTCTGGGTGAGCGCTTTTAGCTCCCCAATGGTGTCTGGGGACGCTGAATCATTTTAGAGCACGTCAATCCTTTTTCCAGTACGTCACAGTCTCAATGAAGTTATTTAGCATTATGACAAGCTTTTGGGTTTCGTGAGGGTGAGGGCGGGGGGGGGGGGCGCTGACAGAAACCAGTAATCCAAATTGAATGAGGCCATTTAGTGCTGACCGACAAGGTCAAATTCCGCTGAAACCTGGTTTTCTGAATCGTTTCAGGAAAGGGAATTGTTGGATTTCCAAAAGTTCGTCATTGTTGGGGATGGAAATGAAACCACTCGTTAAACTCTTTGAACCCTTTGAAACCACTCGCGTTTCATTCAAAAGCTGTTAGTTAGAAAACAGTAGGTCATAAAGAGTGAATTTTGAGGTCATGAAACTCTCCCCGCGACTGAAGACAAACGGGTGCTAGAAGACTGGCCAGCATTCTAACTAAAACATTTGTTTTTTTTTTCTCCTAAGTTATCTACAGTGTACACATTTTTGTTTTTTGTTTTTAACCGGCAGTGTTCGTTGGTGTCCTTCGTCTGATGAGCCTAGGACGATCAGGCCTAAACATCTAACTTTTAGACTTTTTGCAATGTTGCAATAACGATGGCCCTATTTATTTAAAATAAATACTTTTTTATAGCCGACGAAATATACATTACCTGTTTTGTTTCCCTCCTTTTGAGCTATTATTTCCCTAGAGACTTGAAAGTTGGCTTCCCAGCCGGGCTTGTACTTGAAACTTGAAAGTGGCTGGCTATATATACTCGACGCAGCCGTCTGATGGCATTATTTCTGCTAGGGCGCTCACCTCAACGTGATCGCCTTGAGCTACTCCATCCTCTTCTTCAGGTCCGCTGGTCCTCAGGTTCGGCAAGCCTTGTCCTCCTATCGGACACGTCCTTCTCATCATGCTTCCGCAGGATGACTTCTTCAAGCATGCTTTCTACCTCCAAGGATCTACCGGTTGAAGCTACGCTCCCTGCCATCCCATTCCCAGCTCTTGGAACTACCGGACGGAGGGCCACTTCGTCCTCTCCTAGGACTAGGATACATCCGCCTTCTAAAGTACCACATCGTCAGTCAGGACGTGCTCCTGTCCAACGATCCTCAGCAGTTAGACAGCCACTCAATTTGCCGTCCGCTATCTTCCCAGCGCTGCTGTCTTCCTTTCCTTCAGAAGCAACCAGAGGTTCCTTTCATAGGGGTCGATCCGTCTCGGGCCGCATCCCTTACATCTCGCAGGCACCATCCTCCAATCAATCGTCCTCCTCACCTAGTAACCCGGTGGTTCCCGGACGTGCGCATTACCGTCTGCTCCAATCTTTACCATCACCTGCTACTACTATTCCTCTCGGCTCCTCAGACAAGCTCTCGCCCACTTTCCATCCGCCATACTCCGTCCGCCTCCTAGTTCTGTTCCCAACTTTATGGCGGCATTTTTGCATCCCCACCGCCTTACTTACATGTTCCCCCACCGCGGTGCGTTGAGACACGATCCTGTGTCCCCCATCCTTCACCTGTCTCGTGGACCTATTTTGTAATGAGTCGCCGTCTTCGCCTAACTTCGACGTCCATTACACTGTCTTAGGATGATAGTCTCCGGACTTCTTATCCCTCTCGATATCTCCTCCCGTTCTTCGGTCCCGCAAAAGTTCAGTCCAGGGAATCACTGCCTTGCCATCAACACCAAAGGAACGACTAGCTCGCACTTCCCTTGGTGCAACCTGTACCATCACCCATACTCATACCCGCAGTATCACCTGCATGTCCACCATTACTCCGCCTCGCAATCAGCATCCTCCGGACGTAACCAGCCCCAACACGCAGTAATTCTTCACCCCACGGATGGATTGTCCTAGTGTCTCTTCAAAATTTCTGACTACTTCAAACCTTTCGGTGAGGATCCCGCTTCATCCGCCTCCCGCGTGGGGATAGTGCAATCACGATCCTCGCCTATCTCTTCCAAGATATCAAAATCACCATGAATCAATTCCCCCTTCTCTACCACAGTACCTGGCTCTAACCAGCCGTCATTCCTTCAACTTTTATATCATAACCTGGTAACATGATTTTGCTCCTCCTTCGAATACGTGTTTTTTACCTTCCGTGATTACCACCACCGCTTTACGAACACCATCTGCTCCTTGCATCCGCTGCAGTCAGCTTCATCACACGTCCAGGTATCCACAAACACTATCTGTACTGATCATCTTTTTCAATCCTTGTGCCATCGGTTCCCATCCTGCATACGACGCTCGCTCTTCACTTCTTCCCATACCAGCTGCAACACCATCCGCCTGTCCATCTCACATAAGAAGATCATCTTCCCAGCAAGGTAGACGTTTTCAGCATTTAATCTCTGATTTCCTATCTTGTACCCCACGGTGTTAAGACCCCTGCTGCGGTGCCTTCTTCTGCTTCTTAACCATTACTAAAACTATGATATCTTACCGCACTGCCAGGCCTTACTTAGTATGTTACCTTTCGAAACAGCGGATCGCTCCTCGATCCGCATATTGTTTTGGTATTAGTGAAATTGGTTCAAGTCTCAGGGTTGTCTTCGCCAGGGACTAGTTCCCGGGGATGCTGGCTAGTACGTGAGGGGACAGCGAACCTAACCCTCCTCCAGGTTATAAAGTCCGCTATAAAAAATAGGTAATGTATATTTTCGTTGGCTATAAAAAGACTAAAATTGCGGGGCCTGCACCTGCTTAATTTTAGCTTTTATTGCCTAACCGAAAATATACATTACCGTAACTCCCACCCAGGCCTCTCCTCCATTGTCTAGGTTCTGGCCGAGGAGAAATAATGCCATCGGACGGCTGCGCCGAGTTTATATAGCCACCCCATCCCTGCGCATGCGCAGTAGTACAAGTCGCTGGGAGGCCAACTTTCAAGTTTCTAGGGAAATAATCGCTCAAAAGAAGGGAAACGCTATAAAAAACAGGTAATTGATATTTTCGGTTAGGCAATAAAAACTAAAATTAAGTAGGTGCAGGCCCTGCAATTTTAGTCTTTATGGTCTTGACAACTAAAAAAGTATAGAAAGTAGAAAGTATACAAGTACAATCTTTCATTTTATTACATCCATACACGGTGTCCCACACAACCATGATTACGCAAAATAATGTCGCACCATTCAGCACAGTATACTACAGTATAACAAGATTTACTAATAGGGAACGGGCTCCTGCACTTCCAATAGTTTTAGTAACGCAAACCTTCTGCTGTCTTAGCATCTGGGGACTGCAAAGCATTGTGTGGCCATCTATAGACAAAAAACAATTCATGTTTCATTTTGGAATCTGGAATTGTCAAGATGACCGGTACACTGGCTTACGCAGTTCCTGAATCCTACGACTGCAGCATGTTTATTTGGCGTCGTAACTGCAGCTTCTTATCTTGTCCCAATATAGTACTACTGATATACCGCTAGTATGCTGGAATAGTACTAATGTACTGATAAGAATACTTGAACAGTACGTACTATTGAGATACATAGTCTACATAATAGGGTTGAACTCATAAGATAAGTATTAAGAGCCAGTATAAGTAAGTAACAATCACGTTAGTCGCTTTTCGTTCTTCGTTCACGTGTTATGTCTTTGCTACGGTGCCTAACATTTTCGTCTAAACCGTTGATTGTTGATGGGTAAAATGAAAGAATAGATGTGGCTATGGACTTAGAGCTGCCTTCGTTTTCGATTCAAACGGATGCATTGTCTGTCTTTCAGCGTCTTCGGCATAGTGCTCAGCATCTTCAGGTTGAGGATCCGCTGATCTTCACGATCTTGTGGAAGTTTTGGGTGGCATCCAGAGTCGGCATGGTGGCTCTGCGATGGGTCAAGGGTCACTGTGGGGACATGGGTAATGACGTGTGCTGATGGTTTGGCCCGTGAAGCCGCAAATAGTGTGTGTGGGGAGGTTGTACCAGTGCTCGCGCCAAGAATGTGGCGGCCACTTGTGCGCAAGAGATCACTGGAGAAGTGGGGAGGGAGTTTCACGCCATTCATTCAGTCTGTGGAGGTGTGTCGAACCTTGATAGTTTGAGTTACCAAGATGCACGGTTGCTGTCTAGACTGCGTACAGGTCACACCATGCTGAGAGGGCATGCGTTTCACTTTCGACGCTTTTGTTCACCGGTTGTTGTGTGTGTCAGGTTGTTGAAACGCCTGAGCATGTTCTTCTGTTCTGTCCACGTTTTGGGCCATGGCGTAGAGGGATCGCTGCCTGGACCCGGGAACTCCCACGGTTGCGAGATCTGCTTGCTCATGACACGGGAAGTAATCCGGTGGGCAAGCTTCGTGCGATTGCAAGGTTTTGCAGGGAATCTGACGTTGGGGTGTGAGTGCTACGGCTGGTTCCCGGTTCCTAGAGATGTCTTGTGTCTGCTATGCTGATAGCTGCGCTTTGTGGTTACAGTGGCAATTGGGAGTGCGCATAACGATAAGTGAAATAAGTGAGCGCAGTGAGTGGGGTGTGCCAAGTGGACTGCGGAAGTGAAGATATGGTGAAATGTGTGCGCTGTTGGACTGTAGTGAAGTTTCTGATGTTTTCAATGTTGCTAGTGTTCCTGGAATTTTTGAGAGTGCAGTCACTTTGGTGATGTAAATGTTTCCAATGTTGCTAGTATTCCTGGTATTTTGGGAGTTTTGTGTGTTCAGTGTTTCTAGTGTTTTAGTGGTTATGGTGGTGTATAGTGCTTTTGTGTGGTAGAGGTGTAGTTTGTAGATTTGGACTTTGTTGTGGGGCGTAAGACTTGGGTCACGGCCTCAATAAAATTGAAAGAAGAAGAAAGAATCCGTGTTTCAGCTAAAAGCATGTAGTTTCGAATCAAACTAAGCCACGTTGACAATTTCGAGGCCTGCACCTAAACACGATGGAATGGCTTACTTACTTCGTAAATGTGGGTTTTCAGTGTTGAGCGTAATTGTTTGAAACTGCATACCAACAATTACTGCGGAGCACGAGGTTTATCAATGCTATATTGCAGAATGGCCGACAACAATAAGACCCGTCTAAGTGAAAACAAAACTAAAATATGGTGTAGTGGTGTGGTGGTGGTGTAGTGTGCGATGCGTTGAAGTTGCCTCCCTCGTGGGGTGGTCAAAGGGTGCCGTACAGGGTGGTTTTGAAATTCTGTAAGACGACCAGGCGTTTTTGGAATGTAGGTAATAGGGTCTAGTTGGAGCCTGGTTTCCTATGATCAGTAAGGATATTTGGTGCCGCTGTAGTGAGTAGCTTAAGTAGAGTAGAGCGCATGGAGTGTACAGATCCTTTTGGCTCTCATAACAATAAATAAATTAATAAATAAAAACTATAATGAGGCATTGTTGGCCCGGGCGATTTGCTTTCTGCCTCTCCCAGAAAACAAAAATGTCAAAGCCGTCAGGCTAAAGATTTCAACACCACCCGTCCGTACAACGAAATTCAGCAAGCAATACGACATTATTATCTGCCGAAATTTTTTGCCATACAACCATGCTGGAAAAAGCATCGACGTGCCAATTTTTAAGAAGGTGCATCCACTGACTTGCGTCACGGGATGCGCTGATTGAGTGAGCGACGCGAACCGAAAATTGAGCAAAATAGGAATTATAGCAAGTAGGAGGCTTAAGTGAAATAAAAAAACGATGCGAGCCAAATATGTTTTTTTTTTAAAATTAGATAAAAATGCCAACTTCGTCAGAACTAGCACCAATATATTTTTATGTTTAGACTAAATTTAATTCTGATCTTCTGAAAGGTTTGTGAGCACAATGCAGCCAATCAGACAAATAGACCATTTCAAAATTGGGTAATAGCTCTAAGCTGCATTCGACAGTTGGCAGCATCCTGTCTCAAAGTTAAAACCGAGTTGTGTATTTCAATAGAAAGTTAGTTGCATGTACTTTGTTTGCATTAATCGAGCACGAATTATACAACCAGATTTGTAACCCCCGGTAGATAATTACTCCAATTTTTTATACTTATATGTACATTATGTATAAGTAAGTATATATTTATGCTGATGTGTACGTACTAACAGCGGTTGTTAGCCAGTGCGCGCAAAAATTGGGCTGAAGAAACTTAATTCGATGAAAGCATTTGTTGGATAGTGTGCACAAAATTTGGATTGAAGAAACTCAATTCGGTGAAATATGGACATAAACATGAGCAACCAAACCGTGCCAGTGTTGCTAACGGTGGATGCACGGGCTTCCACTAGTATAGGGTAGTGAGTGACACGACGTAGTATTATTGTATACTAGCGGAGTCGCTCGCTGCGCTCGAGAAGACTTCTTACTGCAACACTTATGATACAGACAGACCTTTCACATAAAAAACAATCAAGCAAATTATAAGAGTGTAGTATGCGATATCGGTTATCTCGGGAGAAGGTCAATATTATTTTTTTACGTCCAAGGAGTCAAGCAAAAAGTTAAGATCAAGCAATTTATCAGAAAAGCGCTGTTTCTGATGACAAACGCTGATTTTCGTTCGCTTCGCTCACTCAATCAGCGCAGACATTTCCTCAGAAGCGTGACTGAATCGATGTAACCACCAAGAACCACACATCACTTGTAATTTGTTTTTCTTGTTTTACTTATTTTAAGAATATTGTTCTTTACGTCCTGCTCATACAGATTTTTCCATGGGCGTCTTATCACTTCATTTTCTGATGATCCCTCACTTGGAGAAACATCTGCAGAACGTCAGATGTAATCTCCTACAATGCTCCTAGATAGAGCAAAGCGAGACACACATTAAAAAGGTTTAGTTTATGTTGAAATCGCTCGCTTTGCTCTTTCAATCCACGCGCCTCCGTGCTTCAGAAACACAAATGTTTGACACCCTTTTAAAACCAAATCTATTGTTTTGATTTTTCCATGCATCAATTTATTGGTTAATACAAAACCAATTTTAAGATGTATATGTGGTGGGTTGCAAAATACGTCGTCCGTGCATCCTTTTCCAGATCATCTCTCTTTGCTCGAGGAGGTTTTCAGGAACAAACTATGACGTCATGAACGAACCTCATGACGTCATGAACAAACATCATGCGGGTAAAAAAAACTTTGACGTTAGTTTTTCAGGTTCTTCCGCTTATTTGAGGGTGATAATATCAAGTGACAGCGATGAAAATAAGCCTATTAAAAGCGAAATTTAATTATCTTTCGTTTGGTCCTACTCCTATCTTTGTAGATGCTTTGGTTCCAGAGGAGTAGAGGTACAAACACGCACGCACGCACATCATATGATTTTAATTATGTAGATAACTGTATGGTGGAGCCAGTTACTGGGTTAGCTGCAAGGTGCACTGGTGGGGGAAAGAAGAGCGTCTTACTGAAGCCCATGCTATTAATCTGGATTTCTTAGGCCTAAAACGCGCGATTTTTTGTCGATTTGTTGGCAGTTGCTGACATTTTTAAGCAAGTGGAATCTTTATTTTCCAATTACAACCTGAGCAGCATAAGGGATTGGAGAAAACAATGGGTTTTTAAGCCTACGAAATCCACTCTCAAAGCACTGGCTTGACTAGAAGTGCCGTTGTTTAACGCATCATTTCAATCTAGTGCCCCTTGCAGGTATCTCTCTTGTAGCCAATATGACGTCACATGACGCTGCTCTATACAATATGCTGGCGCCATGGCTGGGTGCGCGTCAAAAAATTACAGTATACAATATGCGTTATGCGTTAAACGTGTTGCTGTTAGCTTATTCCTGATGTTGTGTGTCGAAACGTGTGGAACAACCATCACAAAAGTACACACATTTAAAATAATTTAATGCACTTCTTGCACATTTCACTACATCATTTTGATAATAGTGTTCAGCTATTTACAGTGCGTTATGAGCGACTATTTTTTACAAGGCTACATTTGTACAGCAGTCCAATGAATAAAATCCACGCGGTATACACACAATCAATGCACAACATTGTCAATTTTCACTAATATATCACCATGGGTAAAATAAATCTAAAGCTCAACTTACACAAATATAGCTAATGAAATTGTCGTTGCTAAAATCGCCAACAAAGACATAGGTGCAATGGAAGATGCTAGTCCAGGCGTTGTTGGGGAATCTGTACCTAGGGTGGTTTCTGCAGAAGTGTCATTGCCCACTATTTCTGATGAAGTGATTCCACCATCACTAACTCCACCGACTGTCGCATTGGTTGTGACGCCATCTCCTCCAGGGACTGGCGTGTTGGT
>JAHWFP010058048.1:0-12420 GCA_023313725.1 Lithobius niger
TTTCGCGGAGTAGGATCGTAGAGTTGAACAGTGCGCTAGTAAATCAGTTCATGGCGTGGTATGTAGCAAAACAACTCTTGCGAAAAACCTGGTTTATTAGGAAGGCCACGAAGCACATAAACGGGGACTGAGGCCTGGCGTGGGAGAAACAAGGATGAGCCGAAGTCCATCTTGCCATCCGCTGTTAAGAATTCGGACTGTGGATAAGTATAAAAATTGCGAGGATTGGCTGTGCCATTGTCAATAGGTTTGAAGAAAAAATTTTCTCAACCGGGACGTGGAGGATCCTTGTCCAACTCTAAAGGCATGCCAATGCCGAGAAGAATTCCTCCAGTCCGCAGGAGTATAGTGAGGAGTGATGTAGACTGTCCAAGTAAGGGCGGCTGGTGAAGCAAATGGTCACGAAGCCCGAAACCATATCCTGTGGCTAAGCCGCGATTCTTGCAAGAGGAGTCTTGGTCCGGAGTAGGCTTGTAAAGAAAGCAGTCCGGTATGATGCCTTCGACAATTTTTAACAAATCTGCCAGAGGGATTTCGGATGGGTCCGGCTCACCGTCAAACGACGGATCGGCTTGGCTGGTAGGAGGCGGATCATGTGCGAAGTAGGAATCCTCGTCTTCATCATTATAGATGGGCGGCTCGACTGAGCCGGAGTAGGTGGCGGC
The DNA here is from genome assembly GCA_023313725.1 of Lithobius niger. Lineage (NCBI taxonomy): Eukaryota > Metazoa > Arthropoda > Chilopoda > Lithobiomorpha > Lithobiidae > Lithobius > Lithobius niger. Next base: position 666 of record JAHWFP010058048.1, read on the forward strand.
GGTGCAGGGAGGACGGGGTCTGGTTGACAAGAAGGACCAGGAAGTGGATCGTCGGGTTGACGTTTCTTAGGCAAAGAGGCCAGCCAGGCTGAAGTGTGGGTCCCAACTGGGGGGTTTGGTAGTTGCTGTTTGAAACTGTTGAGGGAAGAATCCATCAATGCATGTACCTAAAAGCTGGAAAGAGGACCAACGGCGTGTGTAACAGCAGACCCAACACTTGCGGGGGCTTGTGAAGAGGTGGTAGACAAGTCTAACGGTGAAAGACGGAGTGCAACGACAGAAGCTGCTTTGGCAGCCGCTTTCCAATCTCGATCTGTAGTTTTAACCGAGCATAACACTCCTTAGTCCGGGCTAATTCTTCACTGAGGGTCCGAAGATCCTTGGACGGAGTAGGCTGGCTGCAGGGGATCGGATACGTGGCTACAATGCCCGAAGCTGGGAGTGGTAGGATTGTTCCGTTAAGAAAGGATTTAATTCAGGGGAAGGTTCCAAAGAATCCTGTTCCGCAGTTAGTTCCAAAATTTCCACTGTGCCCACACTTGGAGCGTTTGTTGGGAGCGGAGAGGCGGACCGAGCCAAGCGGACCGACGGTTCCCGCGGCATTTTGATCCGTTCTGGGGATCACAAAATAATGGAGTGCGGACGGCGGAGTGAGAGGAGTGAGCGAATCGTTGGCAAACAGCGACTGACGAGCGAAGTGGCGTAGAGAAGGAAAGATGAGCTACAAGCTCCGTTCGAATATATATATGAAGAAGGCTGCGCAGTGGGATGCGCAGTAGGGTAGCGACGCGGTCTTCAAATTTATCTCTAGATCAAACACCATTATAGAAGGAGAATGCTTAAAACAGGGTAATGTGAATTTTCAACTGGCAACTAGAAATGGATTTTAGGCCATTTTCGGCCATTTTTTGGCCAATTTAATGCTAACAGACATCTTAATTTGTCAACTAACAACTTTCAACTGCGGCTGCGTCGTTTTTAATTCAGGTGGGTGGATCCAATCATATTCATTCGAAAGGTGGGAGTGTCTTCTTTGCAATAAGGGTCGTTGAAAAGATTTACGACTGTTAGGAACCGAGCTACGCCCGTTTTACTACGGGCTGGTATGACAGCCACCATTGGATTTTTCACTAATTTTCAACTTTCAGCTGCTATTGTGATATGTCTAATTTAGGTACAGAACTGCAATTAGATTCATTCGAAAGATGGGAGTGTCATCTTTGCAACAAGGGTAGTTGAAAGGGTTTACGACTGTTGGGAACTGAGCTGTGTACGTTTTACAAGGGGTTGGTATCACAGCCACCATTGGATTTCTCACTAATTTTCAAATTTCAACTGCTATTGCGACATGTCTAATTTAGGAATTTAGGTAGATGACTCCAATTAGATTCATTGCGATGCCTTCTTTGCAACAAGGGTAGTTAGAGAGACAGGGTTGGTACCAGGGCGCCCATCTTCTGGGGCCGTCCATCTAGCATCGTACCCCGAAAGGGTCTACGACCGTTGGGAACCGAGTTATGCCCGTTGGTATCACAGCCACCATTGGACTTTTCACTAATTTTCAAACTTCAACTGCTATTGCGACATGTCTAATTGGCTCCAATTAAATTCATTCGAAAGGTGGGGTTGCCTTCTTTGCAATATCGGTAGTTGAAAGGGTCTACGACTGTTGGGAACCGAGCTACGCCCGTTTTACAAGGGGCTGGCATCACAGTCACCATTGGATTTTTCACTAATTTTCAACTTTCAACTGCACTACTATTGCGATGTGTCCAATTTAGGTAGATGACTTCAATTAGAAAGGTGGGAATGCCTTCTTTGCACCATCGGTAGCTGAAAGGATCTATGACTGTTAGGAACCGAGCTAAGACCGGTTTTACTAGGGGTTGGTTTAACAGTCACTGTTGGACTTTTCGCTCATTTACAATTTCAACTGGCACTGAGACGTTTCTAATTTAGGCAGATGGCTCTAATTAGGTTCATTCGAAAGGTAAGGATGCCATCTTTGCAACAAGAGTAGTTGAAAGGGTCTACCTAAATTAGAAACGTCACAGCACCAGTTGAAAGTTGTAAATGAGCGAAAAGTCCAACTGTGACTGTGGTACCAGTCACTAGTAAAACGGGCGTTGCTCGGCCCTTAACAGTCGTAGACCTTTTCTACTACCGTTGTTGCAAAGTAGACATTCCCACCTTTCGAATGAATCTAATTGGAGTCACGTACCTAAATTAGAAACTTCTCAGCACCAGTTTAAAGTTGATAGGCGAAAAGTCCAACGGTGACTTGATTGCCAGCCCCTAGTAAAACCAGTCTTAGCTCGCTTCCTAATAGGCGTAGATCTTTTCAACTACCCATGTTGCAAAGAAAAGAAGGTATCCCCACCTTTCGAAAGAATCTAATTGGAGTTACCTACCTAAAATAGACACGTCACAATAGCAGTTGAAAGTTGAAGATGAGCGAAAAATCCAATGGTGGCGGTGATACCAGCCCCTAGTAAGACGGGCGTAGCTCGGTTCCTAAACAGTCATAGGCCTTTGTTGCAAATAAGACATTCCCACCTTTTGAATCAATCTAAGTGGATCCACCCATCTGAATTAGAAACGACACAGCCACAGGTGAATGTTGTACGTTGACAAATTGAGACATCTGTTAGCATTAAATTAGCTTACGTATGGAGGAAAATACGCAAAATTCCAGACTGGCAAGAACGATATAACAATTCTTGGCGAATTTTCGATAGTCAATTTGCTGTTGATGGAGAAACCTAGCCGACTATCATCTTCAGGCACGTAATAAAACTCCAAACACTACCACCTATTTACAGTCCATTAGAATTCGAAATTGGCGTTAACTTGGCCTCCGATATTTATAAGGTATATACAATGACGTTGAGCGACGCTCATGCATGGAATGAGCGGCGTGAGTTGTGGACCAACGGAGGAGGCCAACTTGGTAGCAACCTTCCGGGCCTTGAGTTGAAGCTTGAGGCAAAAATAACGTTCCTTAGAGAGTTCTTCGGAAAAGGATCGTAAGTCCCGTATCGGAGGAGGTTGGCTACATGGAATCCGGAATGTAGCAGCGGTATCGCAAGCTATAGGAAGTGAAGGTTCAGACAGAAAGGGATTCGGAGGCGGAATTGGGTGCTCCAAAGAATCCTGGTCCGTAGTGATTTCAAGGATCTCCACGTTGTCTGCTACAGGTGGAACCTGTGATGGGGATGCGGAACGTGGAGTGCGGGATAGGGAACCGTCCCTGAGAGTTCCTTTGGTTCGCAGCATCGGAACCGGTATCATAGGTATCGCGGAATCGAGGTCAGCGGTTAAGCGGAATCGAAGTGAACAGCACGGCAGCTAGAAAAGAAAAGGTGAGCATTGCTGCTCTGCTTCGACTTTTATATGAAGGAAACCTACGCAGTAGGTAGCTACATGGAAGGACATCTTTGATTTAATTTCTCTAGGTTGAACAGCATTTTGAGAAGGAGAATGCTATAAAAAAGGCAATGGATATTATCAAGGCAACTAGAAACTATCTTTTTTTCTAACTGTGTGTATATTCAAGTATGATGAGCTTTAACTTTCAAATAATCGACACGATATTTTCAAATTGAACATCGTTTCAAAAACTAGCTATTTTCAAGTTTGGATTGACAAATGTTGCAGACTGGCTGGCTTAAGTAACTTAAAATAAGTATTTTGTAGGGGTGTCCAAAACTCGAAAAATTCTAGTCCAGTCGAGCTCCGACTTGGGCTCAAGCTCGACTCGACCCTTCTTATAAAAGCGTAAATGTTTCAAGTACTTTGAGATTGTTACATGAAGCATTGCAGAAATCAATAAAACAAATTAATTAAAAAATCATCTTACATTCTTACATGTTAGAGAGTTAATTAGTTTCGAATTTATACTTTCTAACCTACGATCGAAACTTAGTAAGGGTTGACAGAATATTTCAATGCGTTTTCTGTAGTAAGCACTGGTACAATTTTATATCGTAACTTGACAGTTACATTGTGCTTAATTAAAAGTTTTGGAAAAACTAACTCGATTCGACACTTGAATAATTGTCCACGTACTCGACATTGAGCTCTCATACCCCTAGTATTTTGTGCTGAATTTCCCACAAACTTGAAAGAAGGACAGAGATTTTAATAAGTGGTTAGTAACGCTGCACCGACACCAATGTAACCGAACCAATTTAAAAAATTTTACCAATACCAAAATCCAAAATTTAATCTCAATTTTTTATAAGCGGTATGCATAGTTTTCAACAAAAGCCAAATAATTATTAAAATAAAAAATTTTAAAATAATAACTAAGGCCGTGAAAAGAAATAAGTTTGTTTCTCGGGTATTTTCATTCAAAAAGTAACCAGGCCACCAGGCTTTTTATTTTATTTTTTATTTTATTGGAAGTAACTCAAGTCTTACTTTCAACTGCTCAAAACACTTGCATCTTAATTTTACGGACAAACTTGCAAAACACTTAATTTTACGGAGCTGAAAGTGGTTAATTTAGGCTAAATAATACTTATTTTCAGCTAACTGAATTGCTTTTCCTTGTAACGGTAATAAATTTAGCTTGAACTAGCAAATAAAAAGCATCGACAAGGGGCAAATTTGACCACCAGGCAGGGCCTGAGAAACAACTAATTTTTTTTTCGTAGCCTAACAGTTAAAATATAGCTAGGTACTAGGCAGATATACAGTGCCTTCCTGAGCGAAACGCCGTGAACTACATGTTGTAATCTTGAACGGTTCCCGAGTAATCAATATTTCTGTGATATATACCGATCCGATCCAATATCAGTATCATTGCAGCCTTAGTATTTAGTGTTGAAAATTAATGCTGTACGGGGCCTGACCAACCAAGCCAAGATTCGGTGACCAGAGCAAAATGGGCAATGATTGGTTAACCAAACAACTTTGGACATTTAACCAGTTTGAAGCATGGCGTACCTTACTAGCTATATGTTTCTGCAGCCCCCAGTGTTATATGTTCCACAGCTTTCTGCGACGCAGTTTTGTAACCTAAACATTTTTCTGCAGGGTTAATTTTTCCGGTGTTGGAATTTTCCAAGGAAACAAGCCCTTTGAAGCGACGATTTTTAATTTTCCCTTTCTATAACTTTCCCCCCCATTATTTTATCCACAGCAACATTTTTTTAATGCTTGTAAAAATAAGCACCGTACATGGCAACTAAAACTGATTTTTTTAATTTCCTTGTAATCCTGTATCCTGCAGGAGGGTCACCTAGTCTCACAAAAACTCACCTATCAGACGTGCCCAGCCTACACTTTCAAAGTACCATCAGATTCCACCCCCCCCCCCCACACTTCCTCCATGCCGTCATAGCGAAAAACGGGTTGTGTCGCTTCCTACTAATTCTTTCCTCCTAGATATTATCCTAAAATTATCAGCGAGCTGCAGTTTTTTCTTATGCATTTGCAAGCCACGTTTGTTTAAAAATGTAAGTTAAATGTTTTTTTTATATATCTAACTTCAGAATGGGAGGAGCTAGTGACTTGTGGTTTGCACCATTGAAAAGCTGGCGAAAAAAGGGTTAAGGCGGTGTATTTGAACGTGAAAATCGCTCAATATTTAGCGAAATTATTGTTTATATTGTGCATATATCGAAAAAAGTGCGGCTTACGGTAAAAAAAATTGACAGGGTTTATTTTCTGCGACCTCCCGGAATTTTCTGCGACATACGCCGCACATCGCAGCACTTTCTCACACGGGGCTGCAGCCTATGGACTTCTGACTGAAAACTATTTTGGTCTGATCATTCACTGCCAATGCTTTTGTTGTTGACTGAACGCACTTAAAGATGATAACTGGAATTATATATACATCAACATGCGACTTTTAGAAAAATTAATTTCCTTCAGTTCGCTACAATCAGTACTGCTAAGCAGCACTGATAAGCTTGGTAGGCTCGCTCGGTAAACCTGTCTTTTTAGGTTTGATCAGTTCAGGCTGAACTGGGATTCTAAGGCTGCACCGATACCGACTTTACCGATCCGGTTTTCCAGTTTTGCCGATACCGGTATTCAAAATTGTATTCCCAATTTTTCATAACCAGTGTAATTTTCTGCAAAGTCCAATAATTATTAAAATTTAAAAATTTGAAATAGTGACCCACAGTTAAAACCTAGCTAGGAAGATACTCAGTGATTTCCTGAACAAAATGCCGCGAACCGTGTGTTATATTCTCGAATGGTTCCGATATTTTCGCGAAAGTGGCCAATACCGATCTGATACTAATACCGTTAATATCGGCAACCGATCCAATCCAGTATCGGTATCGGTGCAGCCTTAGCAAATACAGCCAAATCAGAACAATCTAGCTATTAACAGTATTCTCTACAAGTTCAAACAACTTACATCCTACTCTCCTTCCAATCTGCAAGTTCCAACTCCAAATTACCCGTATGTTGTAAAGTGTACATGTTTGGTACAAGACCTCCCAGAGTGTGGAAATGCCCACATAAGTAAGCATGTGCATTCCTGTAAAGACCAACAAATAATTAATTTACAAATCAACATACAATATACAGTATAATACAATATTTAAAGTAAATAGACATACTATTAATCGTAGTATTATTATTTCAATTGGTAGTCACTATTTATAGTTTATTAGTCACATAATGTAGTTTGCAAGACCGTAGCAGAATTACAAAAAAATAAATGTGACGTTTGGTTTTAAGTGTTGGTTTGACGTTTGTTTTTTGTACAAAAATTCAAAATGCATTATTTACAAGGAATAAGGGATTGGCAACAACAAATACCTTCCAGATGATGTGTCAAGAATTTTTAAGACAAGTCCGAAAAATTCACTACCAACGCCAGTGAATATAGTGCACTTACTCTGTGCATGGTTTGACTTGCTCCTGGATGGAATCAACGTTCAACCCTTGCCATAGGTTTGCCACCACAATCCTAGACAACCCATTTCATAGCATAATATAAAAACGTTCAGATTCTTACTTTGAAATGTAGAAGCCATCGGAAAAACGAAGCAAACATACGCGGAAATTTCGAAAACAAAGGTATAACACTATCTTGGCGAATTTTCGATAAACCAATAGTGGTGGGGATAGAATTCACAGCCGACTATCTTCTTCAGGCAACGCACACCGTTTTTTCTTGTCTACTTCTACTGTGGAATTTGAATTCGACAGTTTTTAGACGTGGCCTCCAATATTCGTAGGGCCGGTCTTGCTCTTTCTCATCGCGGCCTCCAATATTAGTTCGGTTGTTTCTCCATCAACTTCTTAAGCCATTTCTCAGCTCATTTCGGAGTAGGAACTGGATAGCTGGGTTGAATGGTCCCTGGATATTCACCAGCAAGGCCTTCTCTCGGATGTGGTGTCGAATAGACAGGGATTCCAGTCCTCTAAGGTGTGTCTCTGTTTAGAGTTGGGCACTATTAGGGTCTCAGTTCATTCCAGTCAATCTTGTGTGAAGTTTCCATGTGGTGAACTGCGATGCGGTGATGAGAAAGAGCAAGACCGGCCCTACGAATATTGGAGGCCACGTCAAAAAAATGCTAAATTCGAATACCACAAGTAGACAAGAAAAACCAGCGTGCGTTGCCTGAAGAAGACAGTCAACTCAAAATTCCATCCTCAGCAGTATTGGACTCGAAATATAGCATAATGGCTGCGATTACATTGAGACTCAATCGATTCACACTCCAAAGCAGACAACATCATTTACGCACCTCTCAAAACAGCGAAAACCAGTTTACAATTTTCACAAATTTTCGACAGCTTTGAAAAAATTTTAAAAAATATATATCTCCTGCTGTCTTCTTCAGGTGACAAAGAAATAAAAATACTAGTTACATCACACTGTACTGTCCGACACTGATTTGAACGAATATATATTTTTTTTAATTTTTTCAAAGCTGTCGAAAATTTCTGAAAATTGTAAACTGGTTTTCGTTGTTTTGAGAGGTGCGTAAACGATGTCGTCTGCTTTGGAATGAGTATTGGACTATAAAAATTCACCAAGGAAGTGTTATACCTTTGTTTTTGAAATTTTCGCATATGTTTGCTTCGTTTTTCTGAAAGCTCGATATGTCAAGCAAAATAATGGTGATTATCTGGTTGAAAATGTTAGCGATTATATGATCTAACCTCATTAAATTTCTTATTCCTGGACCAGGAGAAAGGATGCATGCCGTCGGGTAATGTCCAAACCAAATTGTGGCATTGCTCCACCGAGTTTCATTTTCAAATTGTTTTAGGGCACTCATTTCTTCCTGCAGAAAGAAACAAAAAACGGGGTTTTAACCCTAAAAATAGTTTTTAATTATCCTAAAATACTTACCTGTAATTTTATGCTTTTTCATTTAGAAAAAGGCTTCAGTTCCAAACTCCCTTAATAATACAATAAAATTAGGATCATACAATAGCACTCCCAATAGGTGGCGTATGTAATCACCGCCAGGAACACTACTTACTTTGCCACTGACATTTCGTCGAAACATACAGACCATATCGGATAGGTTCGACCGAGAGGATGCGGTTGGGTTCTTACAGGTAAATCTTTTAGGATAAGTCAACACTATTTTTAGGGTTAAACCCCATTTTTACCACTATCCTAAAATACTTAACCTGTAATTTTAAGCTACTTTTCACACGCCAGAGGTGGGCGTCAAACTCAAGTGCATTGTATTACCTGATCAAAATAAGCAAGGGGAAAAAGAACAGTCTGGCCGGCTAAAAATGGTTTCTTTTTGCCTAAAACATACTTAACCTGGTAATTTTAGCATTACATTCCTCGAATGTGATGTTCCCCTGGAGGTTTCTTCGGGTGTGTACACGCCTGCTTGCATATCCCACCGCGCATGCGCGGCGCGGTCCTCCCTTATAAAAGCGACAGCGCACACGCTATCGGCATTCATTTTACTCTCAATGTGTCAGGCTGTGACTCGAGAGGGGAGGCAGGGCGGGAGTTAGGTTAAGTATGTTTTAGGCAAAAAGAAACCATTTTTAGCCAGCCTAACTTGGGGCCGGCAAAATATTCTTTCTTTATTGCCAAAACAACTTAACCTGGTAATTTTAGCATTACCAGTTGATCTCGTCAAAGCTGGTGACGGGCACCGCCTGTACGAGCGCCCCAGGTTGCAAGCAGGCTGTCCCCCAAAAAGTTGATAAAAACTTCGCACTTTGTTCAGAACCGGCGATGAACCTCGAAGTTTGGTCTCATGCCCTCTTCTCCGGTTGACTTGCTTCCATCATGAACGTGAATAGCTAGCTTCCATTGCGGTTGGCTTGCTTCTGCTTCGTTCTGAGTACTTAAGGGGGATTGACTACTGTACAGGCTGGGGCGATGGGTTCCAGGCTCCAGCCAGTGTAGTCTGTTTTCTTTTCAACCTTATCGTCTGGTTGTGTGAGGCGGGTCGGTGGATTCCCTCTAAATGCTGGTGTGCGAATTACTTTAGTCGGAGGACCTTGTTGTGGGTTGACTTTGTGGGGTTTGCCCTAATTGTAAAGAGTTACTGTGTTGTTCAATCAACTCCTGTGTGGTTCCCTTGCTGTGAGGAAATGGAGAGAGCTGTCTTGTGAAAGCTTGTGTCGGACGTGAGGTGGATGGGCCTGATCCCTTACGGTCGCGTGGTGGCGTGGTGGGCTGGGGAGTTGCGAGCGATACGAGGCCGGTGAGTTGTTCGGCTGAAGGAAGGTGATGCATAGCCATCGGACGGGCGTGCGACGTGGTGGAGTTGGGCGAAAGGGCATGAACGGGCCCGTTCGTGTGAGGGTTGTGTGGGAAGGCTTAAACGTTGGAAGCCGAACGTAAGCAATGGTTAAGGAAGTGGTGGCCGCAAGTTGGGGCAGTAGGTAGGACGAATGACACAAGCGGACATGTATTGCGTCAAATGGGACGATAGATGATGGTTGGACGGTCGGAACCCGAGCGAAAGAGATGACGGGCGTTAAGCACCAGCAGGCGGCAGGGTCATCGGCAGTGCAACGACGTGTCGTGGGTACGGGAGCTCCTCGTGTAGCCGGTCTACAAGGCGGCTGTTGACGTGAGAGTTTCACAGGCCCGTCGCCTGACGACACAAACAATGTGGTGTGCACCGAGCTAAACGACAGAGGGATGGTAGGACGACCGGGATAGGTGCGGCGGAACGTAGGGCGGTAAGCACCGGCTAGAGGCTGCCGAGAGTTGAATCCGGTGGAGCTAAGGCTTCCCGATGTGGCGGGAGGCCGGACGACAGGAACACGGTGTGCTGGGTGAGTGGTGACGATGACGCTGAGAAACTTGGGCAGAATGTCGCCCGGGAAGATGGGGGGTTCGAGCGGGGCCGATTTAGAGCTGTTGGAATGACGTGGACATCAGATTTGGTAGTTGATGCCAGACTCGGGCGTCAAGGGGATGTCGGTCGTGCGACAGGGTGCAAGGCTACCGTAGGGTTTCCGTCTTTATCTGGGTCAGAGAGCGAGGTGATGACATGGACTTGGCGGCTGCTGTGTAGCGTCAGGAGTAGGCAAAGTGTCATAGGGGACGACAAAGGGTTGTCGTCTGAGAAAGGATTCAGAATCACCAGCAGACGTGCGGGTTGAGGTGGTCCGTCGTGAGGAAGGCATGGCGTCGTTGGGTGGTTGTTGTCGGGGCAGACTTGGGATGACAGTCGAAGAGACACCGCACATGAAACGACAGGCAACGAGCGGAAGGCCGAGCGAAGGAACGACAGGAGAATTGGACAGTAGAAGTGTCGTCAAGACCGTCTTGCCGTGAAGAGGGCCGCACGAGTGCGGGAAAAGGAATGTCGGTTCGGGTGTGGAGCGAACCCAGGAAACAACGGGAGGGAGCCAGACGACTTCATTTCCTTTGGTGAGATTTTAGGCCGGGCTTTAGGTGGACGAAGCAGCCGTCATCGATGGTGGCTGCGGCAAGGAGACGACATATCGTTGAGGCAATAATGCGAAAAATTTGACAGGTATTGTATCTATGCAGCATAAAGAAAGCAGTTCAGTACGGTTTCTTTGACGGTCTTCAGAAGCGGTCCGAGCGGCAGAGACGAGTCGTTGGTTGGTTGAGTCGTCCGGAAACGAATTCTGCTTCCCTCCGTTGGGGGGGGGGGGAGCAAGTGTTGTCGTAGACGATGTCTTGGTTTCTGCTTGCGACGTGAGGCGGTCATGAGTGAGACAAGCAGCAAGCGATGTCACTGGTTTCTGGCGTGACGCTAACCTCAAAACACGAGCTTAGTCATGAATGAGGCGGGCATCGGTGTGGACAGTAACTGTAGACTTGATTTACGTTTGAAACGTGGGGTGAGCCATGGTCGAACCAGCAGCAAGAGATGGAGACGTCTTTCGACTTGATACTTCACTCAGGATGTGGTTTTTTTTTTTTTTTTTAAATAGCCCTGCTGAGACAAGCAGCAGTTTGGACAGAAGCCGGTGACTTGAATTTCACTTGAGACACGGGATCAGCCATGGACGAGACAAGTAGTAGGAAATGTAGATGGTTTCCAACTTGACTCTTCACTCAAAGCGTGGGTTTAGGCCACGGATGAGACGAGCAGCAGTGTGGGCAGGAACTGAAGTCTTGATTGTCGCTCGGGACATTGGGTCAGCCACAGTCAAGACAAGCAGAGTGCAATCGGCTTCTGTCTTGGTTCACTCAAAAAAGGCCACGGATGAGAGAAACAGCAGTGGACAGCGAATGTTGTCTTGATTTTCGCTCGAGACGTGGGGCCAGTCACGGTTGAGACAAGCAACAGGAAGTGCAAACGGCTTC
>JAHWFP010058049.1:3317-22343 GCA_023313725.1 Lithobius niger
ATTCAATAAATACGGATGCAAACCTATTTACGTTGCCTTTTGGACTTATACGGCCTTTGATTTCAAAGGTCCCGGGTTCGATTCCCCGCTGAGGCAGTCTGACATACAAGTCCAAAAGGCAACGTAAATAGGTTTGCATCCGTATTTATTAAACTAATCTCGAGCCCATTGGCTTTCCGTCCCGTATTACCATTATTTAGTCTGTTCGTAATTCAAGTCACACGTTATATACCATAAGCTTAATTTAATGTACTAGCCACATCAAATTGAGCGGCATACATAACACAACACAACCCCCCCCCCCCCAGAAGAAAAAAATTTGCTGAATTGCCAACTGCAATACGGAATGAACCTAATCCACCAAGGTGTCTTTCCTTTTCCCTGTGATATTGCAGTTGATGTCATCTATCAAATTTGTACCATGGCCCTGGTTGACTTGCCCATTCTTTAGTTCTTAAATGTTGTAGGGAGAACTGCTGTGCACATCCGTAATCTCTTTCTCTCTTGCTCCCCCCCCCCCCCCCCACGGTGGAGATTTTATTACTTGCAAGTGAGCACTACAGATTGGTTGGGAAGGAAGGGGGAAGGGACTGAAAAATCGGAACGAAAAATAATTTTTTTTAATGTTAAATCACGCACAACTTTTATTTTGCGAATATTCGGATATGCTCTCAACGAACGAAATCCTCCGACCCTTAGTCGTATAACTATTTTCGTGGATAAACTACGTTAAAAATAAAGTGCGAAAATTAGCACTCTTGTTACAATTAGTCCAGGCACGTGGCAGCTCTGCGTGTAACAGCGTTGAAGTGAAGGCCCGGCTGTGGTAGAAAGCGCGTGTTTCACCTCTTGGCTGCACACTAATTCTCAAGAAGATTGAGAAATTGGCACCTCTTAACGCTGCTTTGTTAAAATAATAGCCCCTTCATATTTTGTTAACGTCCCACGCAACGACGGACCCCATTGCTGACAAGTTGGCTCGAACAAGATAGGCGAAAAAGGCAAGATGGTGGCTGACAACACTTCCGAAGCTTCGATTAATGCTGTTTGCCTTCATAAATCTCTTTGCAACGTGAAAATCGTTTAGGGCAGCTATAAAATGATGCTGTATTCAATGGTGATAACATTTATGCTAAGGGCTTATTACTGACTTGTACAAAAAAAAAATCATAGCTTTTCACTTACTTTGAGTAAGGGAATGAAACCGTGTCAACTTTTTCCTGAATGATCTGGCCTCCATATTCCTTTTTTTTTTTAGTTTCATTGTAATTGGCTGGAAATTTTCGATCTAATCTGTATGAAGAGCTGAAAACAATAATTATACAGTGGCACATTTGGGCGCTTCTGTCCTTAAAATATAAAGAAGTATAATAAGAGTGTGGCTTTTGCCTGTGATTTGAAACGTAAGCGTTCTTGAAGTCGTTCTGCAGCGCTGATTGGTCCCTCATTGGTTGGGCGCTTGTCACCAGTGTGACGGGGAATTATTTTCGGTGCTGTACAAAAATGGTACCTCCTTTGAGGAATTCCGTAAAAGGCCTGGTGTTCGTGTCAAGATAGCCGAGTCAGAAAATGGGTTGGTGTGTCTATAAAGAGGCTGTGATGCTGGTGAGATTAAGCACAGATTAGAAATTAATGCGATGTCACGTCTTGGTTCTTCTGCGCCTTCACTGGGCCCTGGCTACAGTTGCGGCCGCTAATACCTTTGCTAATGCTTTGCCTTCGTGCTGCCTTCGGACAGCAAAGCGTTAGCAGAGGTATTGGTACCCACAGCTACTGCCAGGGCCCCGTGTAGGCTTGGAAATGGTACGATGCGATATCTCGTTACCTTTCTAATCTGGCTTCGTTCGCTTTTTTTATTTTCAGCATACTAATTGTGTGCGCGGCGTATCTTGAGTCCTGGAAGTATTTTATGAGCGGCTACTCTGCTGCCAAAAACGTACAATCGATTATCTGTGTTCATTCTGCGGCAAACTCAAGATAGGCCGCGCACACTTTACTACGATTTAAAAGAGTGAGAGAATCGCGGGACCCTTTCAGGCCGCATTTTGGCAACGACTCGTCTTTGCATTCTCCCAGCTGGAATTTAGTCGCGATGGCAAAGGTGTCGTTGCCATGGTAACAACGCCACCTGGATTACCTAAATCTGACGTCATTTACGTAAATGCTTTAAGTCCTATAATCCGTGATAATGAGACAAAGAAGTTCGCCTGACGAAGTATTTTCCCAGTCGCTGCTCAACTCGCATTACTGACTGCTTTCGTTGCGAGCCGACAGAGCTAAAACCGCCGCCATGTTTAAATTTCAGACGTTTTGTAGCTTCTAGCTGCGAGAAAGCAGGGGCGAATCGTTGCGCAAACACACCCTAAACACAGAATACTTCGAAACAGATAAAAGAGCTGGAATTTATAGTTGCCTTATATAACGAACTGTATTTTATACACGTGTAAGTAAAGAAAATTTTACGGACGTTTCAGCGAATATAAAACACAATTTTAGTACCTTTACAGCCTGAGTATCGTGTATAAGTAGCCTCGGTTTGATGATGAAATAAAAAAAAAAAACTGATTTTATTAGAGTACTTCCGAAGTTACGTGGTGACATCTTGTTGAAAAAGTTTGTGGGCATTTGGTTGGATTTATTTTAAAGAACTTAAAAACATGTTATAACTGGTGTATTTGTGCTAGAGTAACTCGCAACAGCAGTATCGGGAAATTTGGTTGAGATATTATCTATAGGAGATTTGGCGTGGAGTGATTTTTTTAATGTCTGGACTAAAATACATCTTAGTGCTTCACGGCAACCTCCGAAGTAATCTGAATATAATACATTTTAAGCGAATGCATGATTGCATTTCACTAGTCACTATAGACTTAAAAAAAAACCACTGTTCCCACTACCAACCTGGGAACCCTGGAAATCTCGGGAGTTTAAATCTCAGGGAATTCTCACAAGAAAATTCACAAAAATCCTGGAAAACACGGGGGGGAAAAAAAGCAAACCACATTTATAGTGACAAAAGTGACAAATTAGGTGATACATTTCCATTTAGCTGCGGATTTCAGAAAAATGCTATTGATGCCTATGAAGATTACTTGATGCACCTCTTCCGCCTCTGAATATAGCGTCAACAGTTTTCTGATGCTGGATTTGCATTGTAGCTGCATTGATCTTGTAAATAAAACACCCTTAGACAATGCGGGTGACCAAGTTGAGAATGATTCGACCTATAGGCAAAAGGTAGTAGCAAATTGTTGAAACCAATTTCTTGTTGACGTGCCACTTTATTACACATCTGCAGGGTAGTGGAGTTGAGGCTAATATACAATAAAAAAAAGGGACTGATATCATATAAAAAACCAAAACTGGTAAAAGGGGCCGCCAAGTTCTGAATGGTTCGGCCCTTCAAAGGAGTGATATCAACACACCAAAACATTCGCCAACTTAATCACACCGAATAATACTTTGGACGTTAAATGAAAACTTGAACGTTGCTACCGAAAGTAGCAATGTTCTAGTTTTCATTTAACCTTCGAATTATTAAGTGGTGCGATAAACTTGGCGAATGTTTTGGTGTGTTGATATCGCTCCTTTGAAGGGCTGAACCATTCGGAACTTGGCGGCCCCTTTTACCAGTTTTGGTTTTTGATGTGGTAAACGTTCATCGAAGCAGACAAGTCAGCATTAAAGACTGGCCTTTCAAGCACCACTTGACCACCTTTTGTTATCAACATTGCTTCCTTCTTGCATTAAGTTATTGTGTTGCTCAAGAAGCAAGTTTTCCCCTTGTGAGAATTTGTGGTCTTTAGATCACCAGTGAGACAGGTCGAACAGTTGCTAAATTCGGCTAGAAAGTTCAGCCTAGGGTCCGCCCCGGTGGCGCATTTTGTGGAGCGTCCAGCTATTTTTCGAAGATTGGTTTAGCGTCTTTTTCTCACAAGGCGAATCTTTAATGCTGCATTTCTGGTTCGTAAATGCAACAATGTTTGAAAGTACAGAATATTACGGTGAACGCTTTGTGGTGATCACGTTGAACAGGAAATAAAATCGGACCACAAAGTTTGCAGGGTTAGTGCCATCCATTTATCACGTGGTAGTAAAAAAAAATAGTTTAAAAACATCGTACACATTATAAACATTTAAAATTATCAGATTATAACCAAGACATAAAAAATTTTAAGTCTCGAATGTCTCGAAAAATTGTCACACTCGATACATACTGATCCTCACTTTGAACCAGCATTCGCCAGGAAGACGTGGACATAACTTAGGGGCCCTATTGCTTTTCTGTTTTGACCAGGAAAATAAAATACACAAATCATGCTAAATTATACATGTAAAGGAAAGAGAAAAATGAGCCAAACAGCGAAAATTATACACTAGAAATAATGTTGTCAATGTAACGTAAACCAGCTTTATGCACTTAGGTTTGGTCGGAGTGGCATATAAGCCGGATTCATACTGGCACCGTTATCCGTCTCCCGATCACTGACAGAATATTTTTATCGATGTTTTTCAGGTTAACGTATAATATTCTCACAAGACCAATCACTAATGGCAACTGTCTGTTACATTAAATAAATACAGATGCAAACGTATTTACGTTGCCTTTTGGACTTATATGTTAGACAGCCTGAGCGGGGAATCTAACCCACGACCTTTGAAACCAAAGGCCGAGATCGTACCGTTGAACCATACCAACGTGGCCATGGCTCAGTATGGCTCAGCGGTAGGACCTCGGTCTTTGGTTTCAAAGGTCATGGGTTCGATTCCCTGCTCAGGAGTCTGACATATAAGTCCGAAAGGCAACGTAAATAGGTTTGCATCTGTAGTTATTTAACTCTTGTTGAGCCTTTGGCTTTCCGTCTCTGTCTGCTACATTTTACTAATTACTCGTTAATTTTATAAGATGATATTTTATTAAAATGTATCTTTTGTTTTATTCGGTATTTGGGAATTGTTGCAGCCAGACCCATTCGTTATCGTTTTTTGACAGGTGTTATTGGTGGCTTCGAAAAGTACAACCTCAATGCGCTGGATTGTTGAGTTACCGGTGGGTTTTTATTTTTTTTTACCTTTGTTTGTCACGTTTGTTTGTTTTGATTATTCGCTCGAATATTCCTCTCTTTTAAAGTTAGGAATTAGAAGTTTGCTTTTACTTCTGTTCTTCTCGTTTTTGATCAAACTTGGGTCTGATTGGCTGCACCTTGGCTCGTTGCATTTGCATGGTTATTGGTATTTATTATTGCTAATTCGCGTAAGTCCTTGGCTTGTTGCGCCTTGCTTGTCCATATTATTATTATTATTATTATTATTATTATTATTATTATTTTCATTTTTATTATTATTATTATTGTTAAGGTAAGTGGAAAATAAACCATCAGCGAATAATAGTACAATATACCACCTTTGTCCACTTAAAGGGGAATTGCCACCAAATCACAGGCTGCTGCATCTATATCTATAGTTCTGTCTAGCCCTGACTTTCAACAAGTAAAGGAACACACAAATAAATTTCTTTTTATGAAACAAACAAGCCACGTGCCTCCTTAATTATTGAGTGTAAAGTTGGTGCGTCCTCGTCCACCAGGGAGCTAGCAGTAAAGTTAAGCCTGACGACATCACGGGCGCTTTTTTCCCAGCTATCGACCGTTTTGAAATGCAGATTTTGAACCGCTAGACGGGCGCCATCAGGAGCTAGTAACTCTTACTGTCGCAATCTGCTCGCAACGCAACGTCGAAGAAGGCTTACTAGCACAAATAGCGCTCACCGCTTGACAAGGACCGCAGAAGCACAGACAACATGGCGTTGAAAATCGTAGCTGAAGCCGGTCCACATTGGAGTTCAAAGATGCTGGCATATAAACATTGCGCTGTCGCAAACTGCCAAAACAATTGGTGGTAGTTTTACAAACCGTATATGGCAAATGTTAGCCAACACAATGCAACTTCACGAAACTCGCTCTCCTTATTATAGATCAGTGACACGACGTTGTATTATTGTGTATAACTCTATGCTGGAGCCTTAATGGGTTAGCTGCAAGGGGCACTGCAGAGAGAAACAGAAGGGCGTCATACTGGTGCCGATGCTGTTAAGAGTGATTTCTTAGACCTAAAACGCGCGATTTTTGTTGTTGAAGAAAACAACGTTATTTTAAGCCTAAGAAATCCGCTCTTCCGTTGTTTTTCCCTCCAAGTGCACCTTGTAGTTATGCCCTTTAAAACCCATACTGGTGCCAAGCTGGTGCCGATACGGCGGCAAATGTCACTGCTCTAGAGTTTGCCGACCATTTTTAATCTGCGTGATCACAACGTATTAAGGCACACAACAACATTTTTGTACACACTGTCACAAAACCTTTATGAAACCGGAACAAGATGGCCACTGGCGTGGGCGTAGTTTACCATATATCGTCCTAGGTTGTAGTGTATCGTATCCGGTCTTGGAACGCCGAAGTTCCGGTTTCATGAAAGTTTTGTGTATGTAGAAATAAGTTGTTGTTTGTCCCAATGAGCCACCGTAGTAAGTGGTAACATCACGCGTTTCTTCCCGTTTGCCCTCCAAACTCGTGCCCTCATGATACGACGCTTGTCGAGTGTTGCTTTTCATAGGAACATGCTCCTTCCGTAACGAAGTGAGTAAATTGTTCTAAGGCGCCATCTAGTAACAGTGATGTCATTAACCTTGACCACTTGCGCCCTGGTGCACGTGGACACACCAACTTTATACTCAATAATTAAGGAGACACGTGGCTTGTTTATTGTGTAAAAATACATTTCTTTGCGCATTCCTTCGCTTGTTGAAATCAAGTGCTACAGAGAACTAAATAACAGTAGACGGCACTATGTTGCAGCCTCTCATACTGTGTATAGGCACCTTTAAGTCTCATTCGAGTGACGTGACCCAGATTCGAATTGGTAAACAACCAATCCATCACCATGCTGCCATGATTACTGCCATGCCGCCTTTCTCGATGGGTCATTCGTTTAAATTGCTGCTTATATACCCGCGAGGATTGTACGGTTCCGTGAAAGCCTGGAAATGTCTTGGAAAATGAAAATAAAATTCTAGTTCCTGGAAAAGAGAGTCCTGGAAAACTCCCGGGATTTGCGAAAAGAGAAAACTACGTTTCCATTTTCCATGTCTACAATTTACAATCAATGTAAAATAAAACGTTATCTAAACAATCAGTGCACAGGTACTAAAAAGCAAAAATCGTTACGCAGGGACTGGATTGTGTCGCACACATTTTAAGTTGTGTTTTGCTTGTTTCGATTAGAGGAACAAAATCTGTTAACATATTGAATACAAACGAAGCTGAAAACAATTAACTATCAAAAACTGTCACAACATGCTCTTAAAGTGTTGATAAGATTTCAGATTTAACACAATTTGTCTTTTAATTATGTCATTATCTGGTAATTACTTGTTTGTGTGGTGCCTGAACTTTCATTTGAAAAGTCCTTGACAAATCCAGGAATTTTAAATTTACAGTTGAATACGAACCGTGTGCCAGTGTAAGAAACAGTCAGCTTAGGGTTTATCTGTTAAAAGTCTCAACTTACTTAGAGAACGCACAATTTTACCATGTAAAAGTATTGTGACCAATCTCGAAATCTACCCTCCATTAGTAAGGTCCATATACTACCAGTATTAAAAGTTCGAAATTCGGTTTAGCCAGATTGGTGATTAAATTGACAAACAAAATAACTACTATTAAAATGGAAGACAGCGTATTAAGACTTTCCAAATACCAGAAAACCAGCCTCTACTGTACATTCGCGTGTTCCCTCTGAATAATTTTTAAATAAAAATAAAGTAATTGGACTTTTAAGATTATCACCTAATAATAAGGGGTCGAATGCTTAAGAGCCTGTTATTGACGAAATTTGACGTCTACACCATTTCTGTGTCCCCTTTTACGGTTGACTTTTAGACCCTACTCTTAACTTTCAACGTTCCGTGTCGTTTATTAATACTGACTCACCGAACACGGTATCAAGTTCACAACCCATGACCGTTTCCGTAAAGACAGTGCGGTAGTTTTCTGTATATGAACAGGTTCGCCAGTTTGCATCTAGCCTAAGTCATGACACTTAAATGAAACGTAAATGCATAAAAATGACTTACTGTACTAAGTTATTCTGGTGTGTGATTTTCGTTCATTGTTTATTTCCAGTTTATCTTTATATTATTTACACCGATAATTATTATTATTATACAGTATAATTGTTCGTCATTACAGCATTAAGTTTTTGTTATTATTCAGTTACGTACTTATCTACTGGTTTTCTGCTTTATCTTAGCTTACCACATTTTTTTCCATCTCAAAAGCCACGATTCATAAAAATGAGTTATATGCAATAATTTGATTAATATAAAATTACTTTTTATGATTTTACAAACTCTTAAGCTCAGTCCGATCGCATTTTCTTATACGTGTGGACATCTTGATTAAAAGTTTGTCGTCGATGTAGAATCTTTAATCAAACTTTTGGCTGATAAAACAGATAAGAAATATTCGTGAAATTGATGTCTTCGACGCTCCTCATTTCTAAATCGTATTCTTTTATCCAGTTGCTGGGCAACAAATAATCCACAATGCGCGAGCAAATCTTAAACGAGAAGTTTTATTTAATTTTTTTTTTATATATATTTGCACTGACTAGTTTTTTTTTAATTCGCCAAAATATTCCGCACTTAATTGTTTTGTAGTGTTACGAAAGTGGCGAAATATTTTGTTTTTGTATTAAACCATGTGATCTGAAAGATGATAGGTCTAGTTGCTATTCACAGGTAATGTTATCTATTACAAGTCATTTCATCCATTTAATGTTGTGGATTCACTGGTTAGCTTTTATGAAAAATAAAGTTAAGTATTTTACGTTTTTTTTAGGTCGAGTTTACACCCCGTAGGTTATTAACAAGCAAAAAAAGGAGTAACTGGATTTTTTTGAAAATATTTTTATTCAGCTTACAAGAATGAAATAATAAATACTTAAATGTGCCAGTTCCGTTTGGTCACCCAGTCTCTTAAAGGATGTTAACCATGTATGTAAAGGCTGGAGTTAGTCTTCAATCCTTAAAGGGTTTACGTCACTTACTTTGTAAGTACTCAAGGATTAGTTTCAAGTTCAAGAACTCGATTCCAATTGCTGCATAGCTAGGGGACTATACTCAGAGAACCAATTATTAGATACTTAGGTTTAGGTTGCACCCTGTATTAGTCCTCGAGACGTTCAGGAGGCCAACTTGAAGGTCGGAACCCCAATACCAACTGAGGATCCACCGTTCAGCCACCCCACAGGTCGAGCAAAATGGATCTCGCCTGAGGCTTTACGTCACGTAACGGTCTTACTGGCGTTTGGCCAACTACCGTGTTGCGACGGAAGTTGGTGGCACGCAACAGCCATCGGCGTATTGCCTCCGTGAGTTGTATCATTCATGTAAGCCGTTACAGTTTTACCCCAAAACACGTAGTTTGGTCTTGGAGTCCTTTGCGAAAATTAAAAGTGAACTTAACTCCAGCTTTCAAAATGATACGCATCCATTATACGTGTGCCTTTCCTTTTTGTTTCTTAGCATCGTCAGGACTGTAAGCCATTTTTTTAAAGCTGGTTCTTCCCAGAAGTTATTTACATACACTGTCGTTATTTTAATTTTTTTCTGTTCGAAGTGTACCTGTTTGGATTTGCCCATGGCAAATTTCGCAACGCCATTTTTGAAAGAGCACAAGGATTTTTCGCACGGTTAGATTTTTAATCTGGTTATTGGTGAGGGGGTGTGTTCTACCGTTTTATCCGAGAACCAACCATGCCTTAGGCTCCGTTTTTTATTTTTATTTTTGTGTTCATTTCCTTATACTTACATGCGGGCCATCAGATGTAATTAGGCAGACTTCTTAGTTTTAACCTTTTGTCTTGGTAATGTTTTTAGTGCGTTAAAACATTTTTGTTTTAGATTAGACTTCCGAACTCCTCACGAGGCTTAGTCTTGATTTAATCATGTTTAAATCTCATGCGGTCTCATCAACAGTGGCGTATGATAACGTGGGCCAGCCGTGATTTGCGCACATGTTATTGATGAGGTAAACGTACGCTGTTTAAAAAGCGCAACTCGACGGCTCCTATATATTTTCTGTCCTTGGTGCTTCTGCGCCGTAGGCTAATCAGGGTTGTTTTTTTTTTTTAATTAAGTTTTGGTTATCAGTTTAGCTAGAGCGTCCTTAATGTAAATAAACTGGCATCTTGTCGCAGAATCCACCTGATTGAAATATGCTTTGGGGAGCTTTGCTCTGTCTTCTGTTGGCGTAGATAGCAGTTGATTCTGCGACGGCAATTTCGTCCATGCAGACGGAAAAAAAAGCAAAGTCCTTGCACGCTAGTGACGAATTTTGGGAGTAGCATCATTTTATCTTTATAAAGCCTATAGGGTTTTTCAGTGACGACAGTTGTAGGCGGAATTAGACTTTATTTTCGTTACCACTTTGTCTGCACAAAAATATCGACTGCGGTACAAACCAACTGAATCCTTCGACGTTCCCACGATTTGCACGAGGCAAACCTAGTTGCAAACTAAATTGGTTCGCGTTTATTGCTCTCCAGAGATTGGACCAATTTCGTCTTCTTCATTATTTATTATTCCGCGAAATAAAATTCGGTGCTTGTAGTTTGCCTTGCCTTTGCTCGTAGAACTTCGGGGAAGACTTCTAGATTTATTTAAAGTAAAACCTGCGAGCAATATAATGAAAAACGAAGTTGTTTAATCATTGGCTTAACAATTTGTTGTAGGATTCCTCCCATGCAACAGCGAAATGTAGACGGCATTCAGGCAGGTTGAATCAGTACCGAGGATTTCATTAGTAGTTATGTAAAGGTTAATTTCTTGGAATTTTATGTTCGTGAAGCAAGTTAAATGTTTGTCGCACGGTTCATGGGTGGTTACTGAGATCCAGGCCCGTTGCTAATGCTGTGATCAGAGCTGCTAAATTAACAACGGGGGAAAAAAATATTGTTTTATAGGACCGCCCGCATCTCTGAAGCTACGACACGTTACTACCCTTCCCCTCCCGGTCGTGTGTTGCATCATCCCGACTTACATGGTTCTTGGTCTTTGTTCTGTATCCTTTGTTTTTCATGACACACATGCGTTTGTATATTACCACGTTCCTATAGAGCAGTGACACGACGTAGTATTATTGTATATATAACTATGCTGGAGCCTTAATGGATTAACTGCAAGGGGCACTGCAGAGAGAAACAGAAGGGCGTCATACTGAAGCCGATCCTGTGAAGAGTGATTTCGTAGACCTAAAACGCGCGATTTTTGTTGTTGGAGAAAACAACGTTATTTTAAGCCTAAGA
The DNA here is from genome assembly GCA_023313725.1 of Lithobius niger. Classification (NCBI taxonomy): domain Eukaryota; kingdom Metazoa; phylum Arthropoda; class Chilopoda; order Lithobiomorpha; family Lithobiidae; genus Lithobius; species Lithobius niger. The sequence continues at coordinate 14,679 of JAHWFP010058049.1, forward strand.
AATCCGCTCTTCCGTTGTTTTTCCCTCCATTTTTATGTAGTGCACCTTGTAGTTATGCCCTCCAAAACCCATACTGGTGTCAATATGGCGACAAATGTCACTGCTCTATAGTAGACACAGGAAATTCGGTGTAAATGAATACCACAGACTAGCAAATAGCTTTGACCCTTTCTTAACCCTTTCTTTAGCCAAGAATAATTTTAACCTTTTCTTTCTTTCTTTTTTTTTTTGTTCATTGATTTTAAGGAGTTTTTCTTCTGGATCGTGTGGTCTCTAGTTTTTTTGCAGTCATTGTGTTTGTCATTGAATCGTGGAAGTGTGTCGTCCTGCCAGAAACGAGCTGTTATGATGTTTTTTTTGCATTGTGTTTACAAAATAAAAGAAATACATAGGGGAATTACAAACTCATGTTTTTTTTTTTTTGGCAATTTTATTTATTTATTATTTGAATTTTGGAGAATGGCCCTGTCATGTCGACTCTTCAGCACGTAAAAGATAATTAGGAATTACCTATCTAAATAAATAATTGTCCCTCTCCACTCCGAGATAACAGTAGTCGAAAATGACTCAAGGGCGCAATAATGCAACAAAAACTTCTCGGTGGCCGAAAGCTGTTTGCTAGTCTGTCATATTCATGTACACGGAGTTTCCTGTCTCTACTATAGGAACTTGGTAATATACAAACGATTATGCGTCTTACGAAAAACAAAGGATACAGAACAAAGACCAGTAATAACTTTAACCCTTTCTTGCCCAGAATCCAGTATATTTGACGGCTGCTGAACAGCCCAAAAAAACTTTCCCAGCATGCAACCGAGCTTTGCGAGAGGTCCTAGGACACCCCGAGCAAGGCGACCAACCACTGCCCAATGGTCCTAAGTAACCCCGATGGTCACCAACCTAAATAACACGTAAATAAATGCATCCAGTTTGGGGTAGTGGTGAAAGACTAAACATTGTACATAATGTCATCATTTCTCGCTGTTTCCAAGATTTGCCTATTCCTGCACAAAGAACATCTTCTAGCGGTGTTGAAACTATAGTTTAAATATAGCTCCTCGCAACGAGAATTCAGAATCCAATATGGCGACCATTTCGGGTTTAGTGAGTCTCGAAAACAAACCATCGAACGCTGGCATTCAGACATCAGTTCGCCATTTTGTAATGCTGTAGGAATTGTTTTCTTGTCATAAATCGACGCTGTAGTTCCGCGTGCTTCATAGTTCGTGTTGCCAGTCACGAACACGGAGCCGTTGGTATCGTTGCCACGGTATGGACAACGCAAAACCCAGTGCTTCTTTAAAGGTGAGAAGCAATCAGCAAATTTAGTCTTAACTAAATGAAAGCTAGTAAGACAGAGTGTATCCGGTATATCCGGTTATTTCTTTTTTTAAATATAATTTCGTTTGCTGAATTGTTGAGTAAAAAAAATTCGCTCCACAGCCGTCCCCATAGTCGATTCCACTGTTTAATTCGTTTAAGTAAGATCTTTTTTTTGCTCCAAAAATAAATATGAGTATATTGCATTGAAACTTTGAAACTGTACATTTCAAGTCAACGTCCCTTCAGCAGCCTGTGAACCTTCAGCCATGAAACTTTTTGTTTTAAACTGGTCATTTTATAAATAAAAGAAGGTTGCAATGGACCAAACATTGTGAACTACTAAGAGTGACAAGTGAGCACTTAAAATGCCAGGGGGTGGGGGAATCGTTTTTCAAGCATGAGTTCGGAAATTACCAGGTCTCTGGATGTCGCTCCCATACTAGACCACTATGTTAACCGGAAACTACCAGGTCTTTGGATGTCGCTCTCATATTAGACCACTATGTTAACCGGAAACTACCAAGGCTATAGTAGTCTTAATTTGGGAGCCATATCAAAAAACCTGGTAATTCCCGAACTCATGTTCGATAAAAGGTTAACCGTTAACCCTATTTTAGGTTAGGACTAGGGCGGTATCTGATCGCCTTCGAACCTCTTACTTTCGTTCATGTTAAAATATACTTGGTAAATGCTGTCGCAATATTTCGTCTTGCGACGGTCCAAGAATTTTGCCTCTAGCGTCGCAATACGAATGCCCCCGTCTGTCTCTATCAATCATTACCGCGGGTTACAAAACCCAGCAAAACAGGCCCGACGTCTTAATCCATTATTCCGTGACTCGTGGTGACATGGGATTGTTTTTCGTCATTCCTTCAATTCACGTCTCATTCTTATCAGGTGACAATGAATGTTGTTCGTATTGTGTTGTTCGTTTAATTCTTTTATTTACTGCTAAATTCTGGGGTTGACCTTATGGGCTTCAAACTTCAGCTCAGATGTCGGGTTTATTGACGTGCTGATAGACAACAGATGAATGAACATGCAACCAGTGATACTTTCCCAAAGAGACCAAAGGGTTTTTAGTGTCTATTGGTGGACTCGGCAGCTTCAAAACAGACACGAAAGAAAGAAACTTATTCAGATATTGAACGACGACTGTGTTTGGTTCGGTCACTTGCCAAGTTTGTGCTTTTACTAGGAATTGGCGAAGGTCCACAAGTTGATGCTTACGTGGGTTCCTACCAGATAACAAAACTCATTTCCGGTTATGGTACCTTAGAAGTCGACTAAAGCCGTCCAACTCTTAAACAAAAGCCCGATTTATTTAGGTTAATGGACTTTCGTCAAAAGAATTACTTATCTATTTGGTTTTCTACGGGTTTCATTCAGTGTTAGCTGTATGTTTAAAAATATAGAACGGAGGTTTAAACCTGAATTTTATAATTTTAAACATGCTCCTATCAGAACAGTTGAAAACGTTCATGCTATCATTTTATAAAATTTCATTAACGAACTTTAATATTAAATTTCTACTTTTAAATGTTGTCACCATTTGTTGTCACTAGATTACTTGTCGCTTTGTAATTTTTAGGTGATACCGTAAATCGCTTATGAACAGCCCTGGCAAAGCTATATTGCCCAACCCCCTAAAATGCATTAAGGTCAGAAATTGTGAATTACCTAGGTAATTTTATTACCTAGTTTCTTGGTTATTTCACGATTTCTGACCTTAAAGCAGTTTAGATCGTAATTTTTCTGCTAGAAATTGGCTAAAAGCTTCACACATTTAAAGAAATCAATTTTTTATCAGTAGTAATATCACGAGAGCGTATAGTTTTTATCAATAAATTTTCGCAATCACGAGTTGTATTCCGACGCTGAAAAAATACCGAGCGCTTGCAGGATGTGTTTTCACGCCCTGAGAATGTAACGAGTGGTTGAGAACATTTATCGATACATAAACTACGCTCCGTTTCCTTTGCACATCAACTTTAAAACAAAAACTTCGACTTGCATAATGCGGCAGTGGTCTCTCGATTGAATTCACAATTCCTAAGTGCACAAATTGTTCCCAGATGCACTCACTGGTTCGTTCAATGTTCCCAGGAATGGTATTTTCTACCGCCGCCTCCATGAATAAAGTAACCTAGTTTTGTTTCCCAACGCTCCATCACAAACTTAACCGAAGCCGAAAGTAACTCACCGTGAAAGCAGACAAATTGTATAGGACGAACATTAATCCCCGCCACAACGCTTCAACGGAAGCAAACACGTGTTTTATTTTTAATTAAAATGTTATTTCGTATATAGATTTAAAATAGAATTTGATCCGTAATAATACTAAGTTTTACGACAATTTTTATGAATTTATTTCACACTATTTCCGGTTAATTCAAGTACCGCGTTATATTTTACGTACTCGGTTTGCCTCGACCGCCACGCTTCGCGTAGTGTCGGCCTTATAGGCCTAAACCAGAGCGGCGTAATGTATACGCGCATTTTGGGCCCTCTGAGCCTGACGGAGCGTGGATTTAGTAGCATTAAAATAAACTGAATCACATTATTAATCGAACAACGGAATACGGTGGAAGAAAGTTTCACTTTCGTTCGGATGCTCACACAATTATTTAATCTGGAAAGAAATGTCATCCTTTGCACGGCAGCACAACATTGGATACGACTGTACGACTCCCAAGTTAGAGGTTTGAATCGCGTGACCGACCCAATTTCGTATAGAACTCTGAAAAAAAAAATGTCTACCCTAAATAATTTATAGGTGGAAAGAAAGTTGCAGTGTTCATTGATTGTGTTAACAGAATCACGACTGAAACGTTTGTGGTAACTTCAGAATCTATATATTTATAAAATGCTTAGGTTGGGCAAGCAAATTCATCATTATTATGCACGGGAGGGAAAGCAGGGATGGGGATATTCAGACCACACAATAGGGGAATCCGGGTCCGGGGGAGGGGGGGGGTTGCAGCGGTGCGAGATGGGAAAGGGGTTACCAGGGCGGGGGAATGGGGGGCATTTGACCAGACTATGGCAGAATGTAAGTGGGTAGGCCGCAGGGGAGTCCGGAGAAGGAGGTAGGGGGCAGTCGGCGCCCTTTTTATTCCGTACTGCCCACTACAGTATTTCGCTCAGGTATGCGGGAACTGGCTAGACCGGCGTATGTTACGCCGGGGGGACATAGTTTCGTATTGCTAAATAGGTTAAATATTGATCAACCTCGTGAGGTGTGGCAAAGACATCGACTTGTAGTGCGCAATGCAGCAGGGCGGAGATGTTGAGTTCGAGTAACCATACTAATACCTTTACAAAAAAAAACTTCTCTTCACAACGAAGAACTCCATTAGCCTACTTTTGAGGATTTGTTGCAACTTGCTTGTTTCCTGGCAACCTTGTTTAGTGATTACGTTGTTTACCAAAAATAAACCGGATAAACCGTGGATGCAAATGAAGCTGCCAATTAGTTGGCCTTGCTTAATTAACTGGAAAGTAACAAACAAGAAAAAATGCTGTGCGCCTCTGCTTGATTTGCAAGTGCTTCTGTAGCCCACTGTTTTGCTTCCATCATCTGCGTGCTACACGTTTTGCTTCTTCTTCTTCTTTTCTACGAGGCGTTAGAGTTCATTTATGCAAATCGTCTTTGTATTCTCGCAGCTAGCAAGCCATCTGAAATTCCAACATGGCGGCGGTTTTAGGTCTGCCAGCTCGCAATAAAACGAGTCAATAATTCAGTTTAGATGTGATTGGGAAAGGTATTTCGTCAGGAGGAATTCTTTATCTTACTGTCATGAATTACAAGTCTGCAAGCATTTGCTCAAACGATGTTGGATTCAGCTAACCCAGGAAGCGTACGTTGTTACCATGGCAACGTGGCCTTTGCCACCGCAACTAAATTTCAGCTGCGAGAATGCGAAGGTAGGTCGTTGCGTAATCGCGCCCTTATAGTTGGTGGCGGGAACGAAAATTGTAGACGGAACTCTGTCTTAATAACGATACGAATGACTCGTTTATGTTTTTCTCTAATAAAATTATTGAAAAGGTGATTATTTTGACATATTGTTTACACTGACAAAAATGTTGGAAAAAATCGAAATTATGGATTGTAACGCGAAAGAACTTGTAACGCTAAAGAAGTTAACTCAGTATGAACTACATCTTGGATGCTTTTCCGCTTTCGTTGAATTGGTCTTTTGTATTTTGCTGCATAAACAAAGGCAGTCTGAACCAGAGTATTGTAAGCGGAAAAGTGAGTCAGTTTCGTGCCTTACCATTCACTTCAAAATCACGAACGACCCACTTCCGTATGCGTCCTTTCTGAAAGGTCGCAACATTTTTACCTTCCGTTTTTGTTATTTTATTGCAATTGTATTGTTGAATGACTTAATTATGCTGTGGTTATTTGTGTAACATTATTTATCTACTTTTTAACGGTGGACGAGACTTAAATGTTTATTTTTTAGAAGTTAAAATCTTAAAATGTTGTTGGTGTTCGACGGCACTTGTTTATCGGGGAGTAATGTCAGTTTAGAAGCCAGGGAGAAGACTTTTCAGAGAAATGGGATGCGTAAAAAAAACTTGAGAAAGGCGAAAAAGTAAAATGCTATAAGAGCGACGTTTCGGGTCAATATCTATGCCGTTATCAAGCACAGGTAATTACAAAATTGTAATAATAGTACTCAGTAGTAGACCGGTAAAAAGGTGAGGGGGGGGGGGGGCTTGCCAAATCAAGATGAAAATGGCGATAACACCACAAATCTGTAGTGCTATTAGCCTGAGTGTCGGGGTGCAATGGCGCAGTGCTCCCACTCACAAGAAAGTCAACTATTATTTGAAGTGAAAACTAACATCGGCATTTGTTCAAAAGACTTGAATCTATACAATAAAATTCAGTTGCTTCCGTTTCTATGATGCTCATTAAAATTCAATTAAGCCCGTTATACGTCGATGCACTCAAATTTAGCCTTGATCCAAACTAAGCACAAAATCGACTTGTCCTTGGGAATCCAATTTTCGAGTAATGACGACGCTATTTGAATAAAACCGATGGCCTGAAGTCACTTGGGAACATGGGACGACGGACCAAATACACAGTAAATCTTCAAAGCCCTATTGTAGACTACTTCCTCATTGCAGAACGGAAACGAAGATATAATAAGATCATGTTCATTTTGCCCAAGACAGTACAGACAACTATGATCATTTAGGGACAGAAGGAAGAAAGTATTGCATCCGACGACCAACGTAACAGTAAAGTTATCCCTTCAACTTTCATTATACTGGCAGCAAATTTGGCAGAGAATTCGGCAACTCCCACACCAAGGGATGCCTGACGAGGTAAGCGGAAAAAATATCCCCGGAAAAAATATCCCGGTATAAATATCCCCTGGAAAAAATATCCCCGGTATAAATATCCCCGGAAAAAAATATCCCCGAAAAAAATAAAACATGAATTTAGGGCAATATTAAAACACCTTCTTTGTGAGTATCTAGTCGCAATTTATACCATTGTCATGTAGTAAAAATACATCTGATGGTGGACCTCCGTCTGTACTTTATTCCCCTAACAAAAAAATAAAGAATGAAACCTATCTCTCTAATAAGTACTTTGAGTATTATAAACGTGATAGGTCTATTAGTGGCATACGCAGGAAAATGTTTAGAGCGCAGCCCACTCGCCACCCCCCCCCCCATCTTTTCCAATGAACACGAGCGTTTGTTTAAAGAATAAAATAAAACAAATTAATGTTAACCGCACCGCCAAGAAAATTTAAGTTAAAGGGAAAAAAACAGGCACGGCGGGGGGAAGGGGAATCATGAGTTTCCGTCCCCCCTCCTCCTCCTCCTCCCATACCGGAGGCGTACGTTTTTGGAGACTTTAGGGGCATTTCCGTCCTCCATTTTGGTACCTTAGGAACGTTCTCAAAACAAAACAAAAAAGTTAAAAAAAACACTAAACGATTAGAAACTTCTCCTGCCTTGCGTGACATCGGTATTAGTGACCTAGTCCATTAATTAATATTCAACAACTTCCCCGCCCGTTAAAGTGGCACTATCACAGATTTAAAGTGGGCAAGATCTGGCAACATTTAGCGCTGTCTAGTACTATCTAGCACTATCTAGCACTTGCTTGCATAAAGCGGAGGAATGCACTACGGCATTTCTTATAATGAAACAGACAAGCCACGACCTCCATAATTATGGAGTGAAGATTTGGTACGTCGTTGTGCACCTGGGAGCGTACTGTACATGTTAACAATATCGCTGCCGATAGATGGCGCCACGGTATTTTCGTTCCCTTTTCAATCGGTGGTAGTGCCACTTTAATGTCGT
>JAHWFP010058050.1:0-35877 GCA_023313725.1 Lithobius niger
GTGGTTTTTCGAAGGTGCTAATAAATGCAGCCAAAGAGGAAAGGAAATTTGATAGGACTTATAAAGGCCTACCTACTATCACACTAGACACATAGAAACCTAAAATGTCCGGTGATATTTTCAAAAGTTAAACATATTCTTTTTTTACTCTCTGCACCCCCCAAACTGTTCCACTGGCTCGAATAACTGGGGGGAGGGAAGCTATTAAATCATTGCAAAAATAAATCTATGCGCTATTATCTGCAAAAATTTTTTTATGAAACCATACATTATGTAATGCAAGAAAAATAACCTTGAATGTACAAATAAAGTGGTCACACGTTTTCTAGCAAGCAGAGGTGTAAAATTTGCCCCTGCGAAGAGAAAATATTTATGTACGCCACTAAACATTTCTAGTTTCAAAGCACGATGGGAAGGGGGGTGCATGTACAGCTGAAAGTTAAAAGAAATGAGGAAAGGTTAACGAATGAATGATGTTGGGGGGCACAGAAGATAGAACTTTTTTATCGTAGCAATGGAAAAATGTGGAGAGATGCGTCGATGGCACAGACATTTTTGGGTTAGAGGAAAGACTTTTGGACACGAAGGGGGGAAGCCAGCAACTGTGAAATTTGTAACCAAACGGAAAATAAAGGCACAAAAAATGGCTGATTGGCTATAAAAATATGGCTATCAGAGTTATTTGCTGCATAACGGGAAACGGGATAATGTAATCAGTCATCGCCCTCGGTAACGTGGAGGGTGGGGGTGGAATGAAAATAAACACCTTTAAATGTTTCTATTAAGCTGAAACGAGGAAGTAATACCTATGTTAAGCCCTGGATTATGCAACGTTTAAATCCTGGAAAACAATTGTGTGTTAGTAAAACATTGTTGATGTTTTATACGATTAAAAAAATTTATGCTTCGCAGTACTTGCACTTATGCAAGCAATGCAAACAGGTGAGTAGTTATGATATGATTACGAATTAACAACTTTATTCAGAAAACATAATAATAAAGAACATATAGCAATGCTGTTACACAAACCATTATTGAAAAAAGAATGAAGCATTTTTTTTGGCTAGAACAACGGGCAGTAAGGGACACAAAACTCCGATTGTTTCTTTTTATGTTTTATGTATAACCTAACACAAATGCTAATAATCCGTACAGCTTGACCTGAATTGTCAAAAATAATAAACAACAACCAGAGGCATCGAACGATATTGGAGTACATGTTGAGACCACGGTTCACGCTTATATCTTGTGATAACTACTGTATTCCACGTTTATATCTACTGCGTTAGAACTCGCGAGCAGCTGTCTGGTTTATCCTTATGTCCACCGGTTCATTTTCAGTCCCATTGTCGATTGGATTTCGGTAGCTTAATACAATGGAATACAATTTTTACGTTCGGAGTGGTGCGGCTTAATAATAATAATAATAATAATAATAATAAACTTTATTGCAAACAAACAAAATACATTAAAAAGTAAACAAGAAAATGGTAACGCCAGTGTTTACAAAGGGAGAGGTTTAGGCATGAAGGCCCAATCTTACACCTAACCCAGAACAAAATAAAATCATAAACAAACAAAAAACAAAAAAATACAAAAAGCAGAATACAATTATGTAAGGCTAATGCTTTAAAACATAAATAAATAAATAAATAAAAAAAAAAATAAAAAATAAGTGCACAAAAGAGAGGAGGAGGGGGGTGGGGGGGTTCGACCACACTAGAAACGAAACGTTGGTAAATACGGTTTTTAAATGCTTGAACAGAAGGGGCATTCTTGATTTCTGCAGGCAGATCGTTCCATAACTTAATACTTTGAGTGAAAAACGAAGATTGGTATTTATTAGTTCTATATCGGGGAGGTGTGAAACTGCAACTATAGCTGAGTCTGGTAGGATAGTGGTGAGTCGCAATAGCAGAGTTAAAAAGTTTAAACAAATAGGATGGTTCTTTAAATTTAAGCGTCTTGTACACCATCACAAGTGAATGCAAAGCTCTTCTGTTTCCCATAGTAATCCATTTAAGCTTTTTTATGTTTTCTCTGACACTCTGATACTTTTTAATATTAATAATAAAACGAACACAAGCGTTCTGGACTTTTTCTGGACTTGGTTCAGCAATGTTTTTGAAACACTGAAATAAATCAAATCACCATAATCCAGTAATGGAATAATTAATGCTACCGTGAGATTACGTTTCGTTTTAATGTTAAGAAAATGCTTGAATCTTGCAAGATATCTAAGCCTTTGTAACGCAGAACGGCATTGCGTGCTAATATGATCCTCCCAGGACAAATGCTTGTCAAAGATAACTCCAAGGTTTTTTACCTGATGGGACGTTTTCAATTTAACATCATTAATTGCAACAGAATTGTGGTGAGAAAGCTCGTCAAGAGTACAAGCTTGAAATAACTGGGGCGACGCAATAATAATATGTTGACATTTGTTTTCATTGAGTGAAAGACCGTTTACACTTGACCAGTGGGTAATGTTATCAAGGTCATCATTAAGTTCGGAAAGTGTAACGGCAGCATTTTCAAGAGAAAACTTTTTCCCGGCTTACGTTCCATAATGAATGTTCAGTAATTTCTTAGTCCAGAGTTGCGTCGATTCATCGGATCAAGAACTGCAGCTATGTTGAATCCACAGATCACAGAATTACGTGACGTCAGTAGTTTGTGTGCAAGTGCACTAGTCACGTGCTTCTTTGCAGCGCTTTGATTGGTTGTTCGGGCTATTTTGGCGGCAGTGATGAATATGACGGGTATTTTTTCAGAAAAGTAATACTACCGGAACTCGGGAATGAACCATCTTCTCTACACGTTCCACCTTTGGTGCGACCTGTTCTTGGAGCATTCTTGACACTAAATGTATTTGTAAATTTTTTAACCCATGAGTTCTGATAATTATACGATACCAGCCTATCCGGATGTGCATCGTTAAGTAAGCGAATTGCTCCATTAAGAACATGACGAGCTTCACCATAAAAGAAAATCATTTAAACTTTATCTTCATTGAAACGAGGCATTACTAAAGGTGGGATGGAGTAAGTACTAAAAGGATGTACAGTATGAAACGATATGCGAAAATGGATGAACAATTGTAGTGGACAAACGAAAAACGGACGATATGGTGCGAGAAAAAACGGGGTGGAATAAATGTACAAAAAAGGGCGAGAAACACGAGGCACGATAAAATGTACGAACAAATGGATGTACGGAAGTAAAAGGGTCCATGAAAATATCAAGCTTTTTTGTATTGTGCTGACTTGGCAGTGATCTATCACTTCAATAATTCGATGGCCTGCTTTTGAAAACTACCTTCAAGTTTCATCATGTTGCTTCCCTGAAGTACACATTTTTCTCTTGGGATGTATTCTATCGATGTGGCTAAAAATTCACTTATCACTTTATCGACCTGTTTCAACTTTGCATTGTGATCATTTTGAAAGGAAGCAACATAGCGAAGTTTTCTTTTCGCTGTTTTTATTTACTTGTTAAGATCTTTACTAAGAGGTGCAGCTCGATTCCCCTCTTGCATTTGAAATTTTTGAGTTTAGCCCTAATCAAAATTTTATTTGCCCTGCCCCGTTCCTTTTCCCCCTACTTCCCCTCCAAAAAAATACGGGACCTTAATATTGCCATATTTCTTTTACGTGTGTCTTTCAATTTATCCATCTGGAACATTCCGTCACGTCGTGAACATCTCTGAATCGTTTTCTAGTGCCGTAAATGCTTCAATGCAAATGCTATTTCGAACTTTGATAGGGCGCCATTTTTGACTGGAGCGAGGTAGCGACGTTTTCTTTGTGTCATTTTTCTCAGCTCGTTAAGGGCTTTAATAGGACGTGCTACATGACCCCCTCCCCTTCCCATTTGAAATTACTAAGTTCCGCCCCCTGGGGTTCCCATGGGAGGATGAGTACTGCGATGTCTCTTATGCCAAAAGATAGAAACTTCAAACCAACCGATGTCCCCCCGCACATGATCGTCATTCATCCTCCTTTCCCCACTCGTCCTGTCTGTTCTGGGTATGAAGTAAATAACACAGCCTACTACGACCAATAGCATTCACATTTCATATTTTTGAGGTCTATTTCTCTCGTTCGTTATCTAAGTATTCCAACATTATGACTATAAAAAATACTGAATAAACCTGCCTCAATTTCAGCCTAACATAGCTAACTCTCACCCCCTGACCCCTCCCCCCCAAAAAGGAAAACGTTTACACTGAAAGTAAACACTTTAAAGAAATATTTTAAATTAATATTAAAATTATTAAAAATGCATAGCCCTCGACCCCGCAGATAAAGCTTACAACGCTCCCCCAGACCTCACAGCCTATTACTCCTTTTCCTCTTCCAAGTGAATTCCTTGATACACCGGCAATTTTTGTATTAGAATCTTCTGATAATAAGTCGACTAGAAAGATCTCAGAAAAGTTCTAAATTCACAAAACAATAATAGCTTTTATCAAAATGACATTGGTTGTGCGAGATATTGGATTTTGAATTGTCTTACACATTATGTGAAAAGAAGTGAAACGGTAGAAAGATATTTTCTGTGAATCTGTTCTTTGTTATTTATGACTGGGCCACAACTAGACAGATTTTGATCATAAATATTTTGAAGTGACAACCCAAAGTTGTCTTGCGTTTTATATCCATGTCGTCCTTTACTTATTTTTTAAACGAAATAAGCAAACAGTTTGCATTAAATGCTGGCCTTTTGAGAACAAAAGCTACACTAATCTAAGAATGAAAGAAAGACAACACATACGTTCCGACTAAGACTCGACCCAAGACTTCCCGCATACTTCCCAAATAGAAGCTAAGCAAACAAGCACTTTCCGTCCTTCTATTTGCCTATGACACTTATGGTACTGCTGAGAAAGTTGAACTGCTACTAAGCTAGGCTGTAGTCTGTAGCCTGCGCCCATCCAGGTAGCGCAATGGCACCTGGTACAAAAGAAATGCTGGGTTCGTGCCCCACTCAGGACAGTTTTCTGTCTTTCTTAGATTAGCATATCTTGTATTCATAAAAGGCCAACCTTTACTGTAGACTGTTTGCATCCTTGCGAGTTATTCATTATGGAAAATGGATTTTAACATTTAACCTAATGTCAGCATCTAGGCTCTACATTATGGATTTGGGGGTAACAAGTGAAAGGCATAAGAATTCCAGTTAGTGGGATACCTCCTTCAAGGCGACATGGCAATGCTTCCTGAAATTATTTCATCTGTTGAATATTAAAGAAGTATGTTGATTATTGTGCTGTGGATTCTTCCAGTGCCATCTTAGGAAATGCTTGTTGAAATAAGTAAAGGGGCCGTTCAGAAATGATGTCCCACATATTTTACCCTTTTTCCAACTCCCTTCTTTCCCTACTGCATTGAGTCACAAACTCTGCATCCTCATCACCTGCCTCAAAATGGAATAACAAATGTCGAATATCCCCCCCCCCCCCTGCCGTCACTGCCAATAAGGGAAACAACTACGGATAATGATTAACCTGAATTTTTTAGACTGTTTTTGTAAGTTAGTTGTAAAAATGGAAAACATTATTGAACACTAATTTTTTTCGATAATATTTCATGTAAAATGTAAAATGATTTGCACAAAACAAATAACTTTTAATATAAATAGATTAGTCTTTTAAAAAATTACTCTCTAATTGTGTGGGGTTGTGTCTCGAGCACATGTGTTAAGAATGCACCGTGTTTCTAGCGCACAAGCAGAATAAGTCATGTTTCTAGCGCACAGGTAGAATGATCTCACACCCGCAGTTTGCGATTGCTTGCATCAAAGCTTTAGAATTACAGAAATTAGATGTATATAGTAGATATAATTATTTTAATTTTTCATCAAAATAACTTGGGGGCCTATAGATTTTGGCATGTGACGTTTAAGTGGACGTTTTTGGTTGTGATTTCTGATGTCATGTGCTTGGAAAAAAACTGACATGTTCGTGAATAGCGACTTTGATTTAACAATGACAGACACGAAGTATAGACAAAGACTTCACGAAATCGATAAAAACAACGTTACGCAGTAGAGTTTTTGACATTTGGGTGGTCCTGTGCACTCGAAGCACAGTTCAGCATGGTTGCATGCGCTCAAACATGCGAAATTTGCTAGTGTGCTCATAACATGTCTGTTCTTACAACGTAAAGTGTATGACCCCCCCCCCTCCCTCTTGGCCAAAACTGTCGTATTTGAAGTGTACCCTTTCTCCCCTACTCTTGCTTCATGTAATTTTTAGACAGCCCCAAAACCTGTCCTAACGAAAAATGCCATGAATTTTATCAATTTTATCAAGGATTCGTAAGAATCGCTGATACCTACGTAATGTTCTGTCTCATTATAGGCCGAACCCAGATTATGTAGAGGTAGGTAGGGAGTGGTGATGTATCAAGATTTTTAATATCAACATGTATTTTTTTACTTGATGGTAAAAATGATGTTGTACTGCAGTAGGTTTTTTTTTATTAATTAATACGACACAATCTACGCACCCCAACCGACCCCAACATGGATATGGTAAAAATTCAACTTCAGCATATGAGATGCAATTAACTCTTCAGATCTAAATAAACTTTCAGTCATTTTTTTGTGAGATACGAACTGACATTTACTTTGTTTCCAAACAAGCTACTGTCAGATTGGCCTTCTACGCAAGTACAATGGGCAAACTTCAAAGGTAGAAATCAAATTATTATTTTTTTTGTAAATCTATGACATCAGTTGTTTTACGCCTACACATTTTAAAAGTTGAACTTCTTTCTTAATGCTGATTGTTTTTTTTTTACAAATATACCTGTGAAATGATCACGCTGTAGTGCAGCGATAATAACGCCATATTGGCTACGACCTTACATCTGGAGATATAGCTACAAGGGGCACTGGGGGGAGAGAAATAACGGCACCTTGTAGTCAATGCAGTGCTTTGAAAGCGGGTTTCTTAGCCTTAAAAAAAGTTTTTCCTCCATTTCCTCATGTTCCGAGGTTGTAATCCGAGAAGAAGAGATTCCACTTGCTCAAAATTTACGCAACTGCCAAGAATAGAAAAAATCCCGGATTCTAGCCCTAAGAAATCAGCTCTAACACCATTGGAATCAGTAAGACGCCCTTCTTCCCCCAGTTCACCTTGCTGATAGTTCTGTTACTGGCTCCAGCATAGAATTATATAATTATAATTATATGTAGAATTATATATAATAACACGACGTTATTGTCTCTGCTCTATAACAACTTTTATTTTTCTTTGTATTTATCACTAGATCCGCTTTGCTTTCTGGACTTCTACGCAGGGAATAGGCATGCATCCAAAAATGGTGATCCAACCATAGGCCAACTTAAGGAATCATCCAGAGTGCATGTGTTTTATTTCAATAAGATGCGCAGAACATGTGAAGGTGCTCTTTACAATGGAGGTGGAGGGAATGCAAACCGATTTAAAGACAAAAAAAGTTGTGAAAATGTCTGCCTGAAAGGTGGGTTTGCATAATTTAAACTTATTAACGTTAGGATAGTTACCCACCAAGAAAAAGATAATTGAAAAAAAGGATATTGTCAAATTAACATCTCTTTAACTGCTAAGGTTATTTAAAGTTACAGAAAACTGCAAAAGGGCAGCCCTTGCAGCAAAATGCTTTTCATGTAACAAACCGTTTCTTTCTGTAATTCACTGTAATTCGATGTAGATCCCAGGTTTCTTGGTGGGACCCAAAACGGCCGCTAGAATCTTAAATTTTGAGTTCGAGACATTTAATAGTAAGTTTGGACTGTAAAAATTTCTCAGTACGAGATATACTCTGGGTTTTGAAGAATAATCATTGTATCAATTTATTAATGTATAACTTGTCCTCCTAATATCTCAATTGCAGTGCTGTTTGGATGCAGGTTGGTAAATGTCGGATCCAGAGGGCAGATGTTTGTTTTTCTCTATTTTCTTTATTTATTGGAGTATTTTGATTGGACCTTCCATTATTTATAGCTCTAAATGCCTAGAATATGATGGGACTTCGAAATCTTAACTAAGCTCAAATTTTAATGCCTAAATGTCTAGGGCAAAAGAGCAAAGTTGGACATTGAGAGGTGGATTTTGAGCGCACCAATCAGTTAGATAGAATTGCGCGTTGTCGACCAATGGGAAACAGCGGAGCCAGGATCCTTGTCTTGGTGCAAAATACGGAATGGTGAGTTTGGACCCCAACGGGGAGGGTTCACCACCTCCTACTGGTACACGCATGCACCACTCTAATTATGAGGGATTTCCCTGACTGCGTTGTCTTTTACTACAGCCATCGCAGCGAGTAGCTATGCATATTTTTCCGGATACTAACTTTTCAGTCACGGGCTAGCACACAATGTGGGATGCCATGAGTGACGTCACGTGCTAGGGCTATAGTCTACTGTAGCCTAAAGCATGTATGAGTAACTAGAACAATGGGTCTTCTGTAAATGTTTGTGGGTTAACTCCAATATCTGGCCGGGTGATCTGACTCATTCCCAGGAGGCGGGTAAGGAGACCAAATGCAATGGTTTTCAATCTGTACAAAATGACACTAAGTCTTGCGCTCATACTACCTGTGAGTTGTTAAGGTGAAATAATTTATTGCCCAAACATGGACGAGCTTTGCTTTTGAGAAGGAAAACATTAAGCTCGATTTCAAACATGTTCAAATAGAAATTCAAACTGTTTCATTTCTACATGGCTGATGTTTCAGCTGCTAAACTTCGTTTACTGAACTTTGTGAGCATGCCGTTCTATCAGAGGCTGTAAGCTAATCTTCTGGATGCTGCATTATATGTCATTTTATTTCTCTACTAGTTAATCAATTTAGGGCTTGGTAATCGATATTTGACAGTGGATACTAGATCAGAATCTGGTGGTAGAAACCACACGTCACTGGTCCACCTGCCCAGAATATTAAATTGTGGTGAGAGCCCAGAGGTTATGGTGAAGGTGCTCCCAAGTAGTATGTGTGTGGGTTAGGGAAGCGGACATTTAAAATGGGCCGTTTGGTTTCCATATTTATTACTGATGTAGTAAAAAAGTACATCTTTCTACGAATTCAAAAAACTCCTACTGTACTGATACAGGTATGCAGAGCACCCTGTAAATATCCTAGACATGAAGTTGGATCAAGTAGTTAGGCAATCCATCTACTTCCCTGTCATCCGGTTGGCTGTGGAGGTTGAACCTACGTTCGAAGGGGATAGCCCAACTTCATTTGGTATGACCGTGAAGAACATAGTGTGATAGTTTTATAAGATCATGGTGTAACCAACCGTATAACCGTGCTATGAAAATTCAACAGTCTTTTATTAAAATTCAAGAGAGTCTTTTATTAAAATTCAAGAGAGTATTTTATTAAAATTCGAGAGTCTTTTATTAAAATTCAAGAAAATCTTTTATTAAAATTGTTGGTTGATATATTGTTGCGTCATGTGTACTGTTGTTAGCATGAGGCGTGTTTAACTTCCTTTGTTCGTTTTTCGGATTGTTGCCGGCAATGCTGTATTTAGGAGACTTGTAATTCTTGGTAATGGCTGGGCGATCTTGCCTTGATTAGGCAAAACGTGGGTAAACCCTAAGGCTAAACCCGGGCCTTACTCAAAAAGAATAAAAGAAGATGTTGTTTCACAATTTTTCTACGTCTTTACGTCTAACTTCTTCTATCATTTGGTAGCAGAGCTGATGGTTATGTGAAGACCCAGGATAGCAAGTTAAGCCTAGTATTAACTACGGTAACTATGTCTTAAACCTTAAACTTCATCCGCCTTGATATTTTTATCTCAGAACTTTACCAGGAACAGCTCCACTATTTTTTATACACGTTGTACTCTCTACTTACGTCTCCTTTCCCTTTATTTTGCAATTCTTTTATCTCCCGTGTTGTATACTTATCCCAGCCACCTGGATTTGTGAAGCAGGGAGAGGGTGGTAAGGAATCAGTATGCCTACTGGACAAATCCATTTATGGGCTAAGCGAATCCGGACTGAACTGATACAAATGTGTATCGGAAATCTTTCGCCATTTAGGACTCAGTAAATCCCAATATGATCCTTGTATTTTTTCAACGTTCCAGAGATGTGGACCTGTTCTTGTGTCTATTTGTTGAGGATAAGTTAATCAGTGTTAAAGACCAAGAATGTAATGCGTAGTTACTTTTGTCTTGAGTCAATAATATACTTTTGGACCCTGATAGATTTTATTTGTGAAGGCCGCCCGTAATAACGTCTCTGTTTAGGGTATTGAACGGCTGATCTTTTAATATTATTACCACTTGTAAATTATATTTTCATCTTTTGTTATTGCAAGTTTTAATCACTTGTCTGTAAATGTTTTACACCGTGTAATTCAATTTGTTTGTTAACTATGCTATTTTTAAGGAGTTAGCGTGAAGTTTGCTTTATCTGATCTTATTTCAGTTTTGCGTACCGAACAACTGTAAGTTATGTTCGTGGTATGTTGGTTGGTATATTGTTGTATCATGTATATTGTTGTTAGCATGAGGCGTGTTTAACTTCCTTTGTTCGTTTTCCGGAATGTTACCGGCAATGCTGTATATAGGAGACTGGTAATTCTTGGTAATGGCTGAACGATCTTGCCTTGATAAGGCGAAATGTGGGTAAGCCCTAAGGCTAAACCCGGGCCTCACTGAAAAGGAATAATAGAAGATGTTGTTTCACAAGGTTTCTCCGTCTTCACGTCTAACTTCTTCTACCAAAAATTCAAAAGACTTTTATTAAAATTCAAGAGAGTCTTTTATAAAAATTCAAGAGTCTTTTATTAAAATTCAAATGGGGCCTATAGATTTTGGCGGGTGAAGTTTAAGTGGACAGGCTTTTGGTTGTGGTTTCTGGTGTTATGTAGTTAGACGCAGCCAGCATGAAAGAGCGAGCGAGCGTCATAATTTGGAAAAAAACTGAGAGTTTCGTGAACAGCGACGTTGATTTAAGAATGACAGACACATTTCTTCAGCTGTTTTGGTTTTTTTTGGACAAGTTTTTGGTTGTGATTTCTGATGTTATGTGGTTAGCCGCAGCGAGCACGATAGCGCGAGCGAGGCTCGTAATTTGGAAAAAAAATAACATTTTCTTGAATAGTGACCGTGATTTAACAATGACAGACACGAAGTATAGACAAAGCAAAACAACGTCACGCGGTGGAGTTTTTGACATTCGGATGGTCCTGTGCGCTCAAAGCACGGTTCAGCATTGTTTGGTTGTGTGCTCATAACATGTGCGCTCGTACAACGTTAAGTGTATGACCCCCCCCCCCCCTCCCGCTTGGCCAAATCTGTCGTATTTCAAGTGTCCCCTTTTTCCCCTACTCTTGCTTCATATAATTTTTGACGGCACCCAAATGCAATGAATTTTATCAATTTTGTCAAGGATTCGTAAGAATCGCTAATACCAACGTAATCTCCTGTATCATTATAGGCCGAACCCAGATTTTGTAGAGGTGGGTAGGGGGTGGTGATGTAACAAGATTCTCATTATCAACATGTATTTTTTACTTGATAGTAAAAATGAACTTGTACTGCCGTAGGTTTTTTCATTAATTGAAAAAGAATTAATACGACACAATCGACGCACACCAACCGACCCCAACATGGAAATATTAAAAATTCAACTGCAGCATACGAGATGCAATTAACTCTTCAGATCTAAATTAACTTCCAGTCGATTTTTTGCAAGATATGAACTGGCATTTACTTTGTTTCCAGACGAGATACTGTCAGATTGGCTCTCTACTCAAGTACAACGGGCAAACTTCAATGGTAGAAATCGAATTAATATTTTCACACCTTCACATTTTAAAGGTTGAACTTTTTTCTTAATGCTTTTTTTTTTTTTTTACAAATACACCTGTGAAATTGCTACAAGTGGTGAATTTTGCATGTAGAATGATCACGTTGTACTGCAGCGATAATACAGTGTGCGCATGTTACACCCATTTTCAAAAAAGGTTCACGCCACGACCCGGGTAATTATCGTCCCATCAGTGTCACTTCACTTATAGGGAAAATTTTCGAATCCATACTTTATAAGCACATTCTTAAGTTCACTGAGGAATGGGGTCTTCTTAACTGCTCACAACATGGTTTTAGATCAAATTTCTCTACAGTTACTAACTTATTATCATTTTACGCTTACACCTGGGACTATTTGGACAAAAATATTCCAGTTGACGTGTTTTTTATGGATATAGTGAAAGCCTTCGATCGTGTCCCCCACGACCTTTTAGTGCATAAACTGCAGGCCTACGGAATCCAAGGCCCCATCTTAAACTGGATTTCTTTATGGTTAACAAACCGTACCCAAACCGTAGTAATCGGCGGGACGCAATCAGACACTGTACAGGTTCCTAGTGGGATTGTCCAGGGATCCGTCCTTGGGCCATTACTTTTTTTGTTATATTTTGACGACTTTGGTTGCGGCATTAATCATGCTTTTAATAAATTTGCTGACGATACAAAGACCGGGATGGGCCTGGACAGACCAGATTCGCATGTGCAGTTTCAACATAGCCTTAACTTACTATATAACTGGAGTATAAATTGGGAACTATCTATTCACCCAGACAAATCGGTTATTATGCATTTCGGTCTACACAACCCGCACCACCAATATAGTTGGGGCCCTACCAACCTAAAACCAGTAACGCAGGTACATGACCTTGGAATTACTATTGACATTACTCTCAAACCAGCTGCGCATGTTACTAATATTATTGCCAAAGCTAACTCACTAACCACTTTAATTAATCGCACTATCACATCTAGACACCCCCAGGTTTATCTCCAGCTATACCTTACAATAATTAGACCAATACTCGAGTACGGGGTTGACTTCTGGCTTCCCTACTTGAAGAAAGATCTTTCTGCACTCGAAAGGGTGCAGCGGCGTGTCACAAAAAAAGTTTTTGGTCTCTCCAATACACCTTACGAACAACGCCTTAAAACCTTAAATTTACCATCTCTTTGGTGGCGTTACACTAGGGGAAGTTTTATCACCCTTTACAAACTCTTTAAATTCAACTATGGTGGTCCCAAGCTCAGGGAACACTTTAAACTACAAACATATACTGCAACGCGTGGACATCCCCTTAAACTTGAATTTTCCTACCACAAACACGAGTGGGCACGGTATACCTTTACCTCTCGCCTTCTACCAATTTGGAATGCCCTTCCCGCGTCTGTTGTTTTGGCTCCCTCAACCAACTGCTTTAAAAACTATTTCGACTCCTACATTTCGAACCACTCACCCCATCTCATTACTTTCTTCGTTGACTAATGGCTCCTACTGATAGACACTTTTATCTCGACCAATAAGAAACTGTAAACTGGACATATACATTGGAGGCTATAAGTTGTAAAATTTGAATCGATTGTATATTCTTTTTCCCCCCTTTAATTCACAGGCATTTTGTAACGGAGAATGCCAACCATGGCGTTTTCATGGAGACAGGAAAACTTGAAATTACTAACTAAAAATTATAAACTGTGCGAAACTACGAAACTATGAACTATGAATTTCTTAAAGGTGGGACAAAAAGAAAAAAAGAAAAAAAAAATGTAAAAACTATTTCTTGTAAAGGTTTTTTTTGTGTATTTTGGTCGTGTAATGCCGTTACTTTATATTCGTCAGGATGGTTTGTTACTTACCTATACCCCCCCGCCCCAACTCGACGTGTTACTGTCTTTAGTTTTTTTTTCCTTTTTTTTCTTTTTTTTTTTTTCTTCCAACCGATTGCCCCCGGTTGCAGTGTATTTTTATTGTATTGATTTCTAAACTATAGTGCGCATTAACTTCGATACATACTCTCGTAGCATCCAGGTATTGTTGTAAGTACTGATATCACGGTGTAGGTTGTTGTGCTTTAGAATGCACTGTTTGACAATCATATCGGTAGCATTGACACTGATTGATTTTGCAGGACATGTAAAGGTGCAATCAACTAACAATTGTTAACTAGAAACTACTAACTAAAAATTAAGAAATTAGGAACTCTGAATTTTTTACCCAAAAAAAAAAAAAAAAAAAAAAAAGGATATGTACATATATATATATATATATAATATTTTTTCCTACTAAATTATTTATTGTATCATGCCATTTGTTGTGTACTATGTCACTGCAACTGTACAGTCATATAATGCCGTTAAGGCGTCTTGATTTTTTAAATAAAGTTAAAGTTAAAGTTAAAGTTAATACCATATTGACTACGAGCTAACATCTTGAGAGATAGCTACAAGGGGCACTGAGGGAGGGAAACAACGGCACCTTGTAGTCAATAATGCAGTGCTTTGAGAGCGGATTTCTTAGCCTTAAAAAAACCTTTTTTCTACAATTCCTTATGTTGCTAGGTTGTAATCCGAGAAGAAGAGATTCCACTTGCTCAAAATTTAAGCAACTGCAAAGAATCGAAAAAATTTCCGATGAAATCAGCTCTAACAGCATTGGCTTCAGTAAGATGCCCTTCTTCCCTCCCCCAGTGCACCTTGCAGCTAGTCCAGTTACTGGCTCCAGCATAGAATTATATATAATAACATGACGTTATTGTGACTGCTCTATAACAACTTTTATTTTTCTTTGTGTTTATCACTAGATCCGCTTTGCTCTCTGGACTTCGACTCAGGGTACATGTATGCATCCATCATGCATGTGTTTTATTTCAATAAGATGAGCCGTACATGTGAAGTTGCTATTTACAATGGAGGTGGAGGGAATGCAAACCGATTTAGTGACCAAATCGGTTGTGAAAATGTCTGCCTGAAAGGTGGGTTTGCATAATTTAAAACCTATTAACGTTAGGCCAGTTACCCACCAAGAAAAAGATAATTGGAAAAAAAAAAGAAATTGTCAAATTAACATCTCTTCAACTGTGTGGGAAGAGCATAGGCGGCTGAATGACCGGCTATCAGGCTTGAAGGGGGCAGAGCGGTGGTACGGTCCCTCCACGGGCCTCCAAGCAGAGAGGACTGATAGTCAAGCGAAACAGCCACACCTACGTCTGAACCGAGGTCCGTGTTCGGATCGATGAGCGAGGTAGAATTGGATGACTTACAGGTTGGAAAGTCGTAAGTTGTATCAAGGAAAAGGTGAATGCATAAGAAGAACTTTATTGATGGTTGTTAGGGGCTCGGCCTCTCTCTCTAGCTTGGCACGGCATGGATTCTCTCCCTAAATCTCACGCAGGATTTACTGGATAGCAGTAGGTTAGGATTAAAGTTCAAATGATGGTAGAGTCCCGAAAACACACATCACTGTAAGAGTGCTTGATGGACTGAGAGTTCAAGCCATTAGGGACTTCGCGTAGCTACCTTTGTTTTCAGGAATTCTTTGCTGTCTTACGATTAGGCCTGAACAATGGCAGCCATCAGAACTACACGTCATGTAAAGGGTGACGCTTCTTGGCAAAAAAAAAGAGTCTCTAAAAAGATATCTGCGGAGGGATTTAGAGGGAGAATTTTAAGGCTAAGGAGACTGCCGGTACAATCGGTGTGCTTTGGTTTGAATGTACAAATGCTTATAAAAGAAGAAGTTCGCCTAACAAACAAGGATACAATTAGGTGGAGATCGGCTTTAACAATGTTATGATGTTCTTAAATATTCGCTTCGGCCGAAGGCTTAACATTGTTTAGCATCAAGGGCTGTACCTTTAAGTCAACAATACAGTTGTGTACATTGTTGGCGAGCGGGGCTTAATTAAATAATTAAGAGTGGTCAAGCTTATAAAATGTTACACGTAAATCGTAAGGGGAAATTTAAGAGTGGGGAATTAAAGGACCAGCAGGGAATTTCCCACAAACTGCGAAGGTTACTTAGAGTTAAAGAAAACTGCAAAAGGGCAGGGCTGGCAGCAAAATGCTTTTACTGTAACAAACCGTTTCTTACTGTAATTCACTGTAATTCGATGCAGATCCCAGGTTTCTTGGTGGGACCCAAAATGGCGGGTTAATCTTGAATCTTGAGTTAGAGACATTTAATAGTAAGTTTGGACTGTAAAAATTTCTGTGTACGAGATATATTCTGGGTTTTGAAGAATCATTGTATCGATTTATTAATGTAGAACGTGCCCTCCTAATATCTCAATTGCAGTGCTGTTTGGATGCAGGTTGGTAAATGTCGGAGCCAGAGGGCACATGTTTGTTTTTCTTATGTTTCCTTTATTTATTGGAATATTTTTGTTAGGCCTTCCATTATTTATAGCTCTAAGTCCCTAGAATATAATAGGACTTCGAAATCTTAACTAAGCTTAAGTTTTAATGCCTAATGTCTAGGGGAAAACAACATAGCTGGCCATTGATAGGTGGATTTTGAGTGCACCAATCAGATGGCTAGAATTGCTCGTTGTCGACCAGTGGTAAAATATGGGTACCAAGATCCTTGTCTTGGTGCAAAAAACAGAATTGTGGGTTTGGACCCTAAGCTCAGAGCTTGATGAGGGGTGCTGGTGACCACCCTCCTAATGGTACACGCATGCACTACTCTTCCATCCACTCTAAGTATGAAGTATCTCCCTGGCTGTGTTGTCTTCTACTACAGCCATCGTTGCGAGTTGCTATGCCTGTTTGTCCGGATACTAAATTTAACTTTTCAGTCACGGGTTAGCACACGATGTGGGATGCCATGAGTGACGTCACGATTTAGGTATATAGTCAACTGCAGCCGAAGGTATGTATGAGTAACTAGAACATTGGGTTTTCTGTAAATGTTTGCAGGTTAACTCTAATATTTGGCCGGGTGATCTGATCCATTCCCAGGAGGCTGGTGAGGGGACTGCATGTAAAAATTTTCAATCTGTACAAAATAACACTGAGTCTTGCACTCGGACTTCCTGTGAGTTGTTAAGTTGAAAAAAATTTATTGCCCAAACAGGGATTAGCTTTGCTTTTGAGAAGGAAAACATTATGCTCAATTTCCAACTTGTTCAAGGAGAAATTCAAACTGATTCATTTCTACATGGCCGATGTTTGAGCTGCTAAACTTCGTTCACTGAACTTTGTGAGTATGCCATTCTATGAGGGGCTGTAAGCTAATCTCCTGAGAAGCTGCAATAAATTTCATTTTTCTCTCTTCTATGAGTTAATCAACTCAGGACTTATTAATAGACGTTTAACAGTGGATACTAGTTCAGTATCTGGTGGCAGCAACCACACGTCGCTGGTCCACCTGCCCATAATATTAAATTGTGGCGAGACCCTAGAGGTGATGGTGAAGGGGCTCCGAAATAGTATGTGTGTGGGTTAGGGAAGCGGGCATTTAAAACGGACCATTTGTTTTCCATGTTTATTACCGATGTAGTAAAAAAGTACATCTTTCTACGAATTTAAAGATCTCCTACTGATACAGGCATGCGGTGCACCCTGTAAAGATCCAAGACATGAAGCTGTATCAAGTAGTAAGGCAATCCACCTACTTCCGTTTGGCTGTGGAGATCGAACCTACGTAGGAAGGCGATAGCCCGACTTCATTTGGTATGACCACGAAGAACATAGTGTGATAGTATATTATAAGCTCATGGTGTAACGAACCGTATAACCATGCTATCGCAATAAAAAACAAGGCTAAAATTTTAAATTATATTGCAAGTAAAGACGAGGTTTTTTCTCAATTTAACACACAATCCACTGGTGCTTTAAAAATTGTTTGATATTGGAGTGGAGGCGTTTGTTTGGCAGTTGATGGACTGTACGTATTGTCGTAGCGTCATAACGTCAGGCTTATCCAAAGCTGCCTATCAAACTTCAGCAACACACATTCGTTAGCGTGGAGGCTTGTGCAGCAGCAAAGGAAGTTGTGAGGAAAACAGTTCTGCCTTTCACCAAAGCTTCGTGTTAGACAATAGTGAAGAGGATTAACAAGAACGAATAGGGAAAAAATAGGCGACGGGCATTGGACACTTAGGCGACAGGCAAAATAAAAAAATAATAAAAATAAAAACACTTTGTAGAGGATAAAAATGCACAACTTAAAATCGAAAACTATACTCAATCAAAACTGCAGGAAACTCACTGCCAGATAACACGAAATAAATACGGATGCAAACCTATTTATGTCCTTTTGGACCTGAATGTCAGACTGCCTGAGTGGGGAATTGAACCCACGACCCTTGAAATCAAAGGCCGGAGTCCTAACCGCTCAGCCATACAGACATATTAAGAAAAAAATGGGGGACGAGCTATATGGGGATGAACTTTGGGAGAAATTGTCTGGAACGAAATGTCCGGGGACGAATTGTCTTACTGCAGAGAAATAGCCGTATTTCTTACAAGGTGAGGATTTTAAAATTTTGTTTAAATTTGGCAGATCTACTCATTAAATGCATTGATTGCTTTTCACCATCTTCGTCATACACGCCCCCTCCCCGTCCGATGGTTTGTTTTTACGCTAAGGGTGAGTTATGGTTGCTTTTACCATCCACCTCCTCCTCCCCCGCCCTTCCTGTAGCTGTAGGGAGGTAATTATGCCATTTCGTATCATCTCATATCTTGTTTGAATGCTTTTTAAGTTGGAAGTTTTGAAACCGTATTCAACGATGGGTGTTGCCACAGCTAATCGCTTAAAATTCCCCTTCCAAAGGGTAAGTACGAATCTAGGTCAATTAAATATTATTATCTGGTATCCACAGGCTGCGTTAGTGATGCTTTAGTAACTGTGGACAAAAATTCCGGGGAGAGATTGTCTGAAATCATCGAAACCACCAGGCCACCTAATCATCGAAACCCACTCTTTTTCTTTAGTATACGCAAAACCATTAAAACACAGATTTGACCCCCCCCCTCCCCCCATTGGTGGACGTTATTACCTCCACGGTCAAAAGTGGTGTGGAGCTGATGAATAAAATAAATAACCCTTATTTGCATGAAATGTGAGGGAGAACTCATTTAGTTTTGGGGAGGCGGGTATGCGGATATTCCAGCAGCAAGCCTACAGTGTAGCCTACTTCCTTGTGCATTGATATTTCTTGCTTCAAATCGCAATATTAACGGGTTGACCTTACGAACACTAAGGCGCAACTAGTGGACATTTAGGCGCAACTTAGTGGACACGTAGGCGAAATAGGATGAAAAATTGATAAACATAAAAAATACGCTAAAAATCAACAAATTTGTTTTTAATGTACCAATACCATTCTTTATGCTTGTAACTCAATGTACAGTGCACAGCAACTACTAAAATGCACATGTAATGTCGCCTAAGTGTCCGATATTTGTCGCCTAATTGTACAACCTTTTGGAGAATTGTTGTTTTTCTTGCCAAAGTGTCAGTCGCTTAAATGTCCGTCGCCTAAGTGTCAGTGAATTCCTAATTGTAGAGGAATTAAATTTTAAGAATAGTAATAAAAACTTGCAGCAGATAATTAACTCAAACCTTCTTCACTCGCGCCTACAAAGATGGGATCAGGACCAAATGACAGGTATTTAAATTGCGCTTTGGTTAGGCCTACTTTCATCGCTGTAACTTGATATTATGACCCTCAACTACATGAAAAAAATCTGAAAAATAACGTGAAAGCTTTTTGACCCTCGTGATGTTTGTTCATGCACTGGTTAAAATTCGTGACAAACGAACCGTTTTGTACCTATTAATTATGTACAGAGATGATCTGGACAAAGGTGCACGCAGTAAATAACCTAAAAGGTTGACGTATATGAAACATACCACATGTAGATCTTAAAATTGGTTTTACATCAACTGACTTGATGCATGGAATAATCAAACCCATAGGCCTGGTTTTAAAAAGGTGTAAAACCTTTATGGTTCTGAACACGGAGGTGAGATGATTGAGCAAGAAAAGCGAGCAATTGCCACCTAAACAATTTTGAATACTTTAAGCTAGTTTTAATTCAGTAAGAATGACTGTCTTGGCTGTAAAAATTGTATTCATTGAAATTTGTGAGTAGGGACTTGAAAATTATGCACTTAATTTTGGCCTTTTTTTGTGTGTTTCGTGCTGTGTTTTGTGTTACGTGCCATTTATTAAAATTCAGGAGAGTCTTTTAGTAAAATTGAAGAGTTTTACTCTCTGGTTTAATGACAAAGGTGATGATGCAAGCATTTCCACGAACTCCAAAGAACCTCCATTTATTATTTTGGTAGTGCTAGTGCTAGGCTTAGTTTTATTGTTTACAGAGATTTTATTGTTGCTGGCCACTTTGCAACATAGCAATGATCTAGAAACACGCTAGTTTGTCGCCACCAAGTAACAGTAGATCAGCCCATTGTAGACAGCCGATTGTTAAAAAATTGATTGTTAATGATAAAAAGGCGACTTACTAGCAGACATGTAAGCAACTAAATTCATATTTTGGCATGTTGAAGATAAATCCCAATGCGACAGAAATCTTTCAAATTGTGGTAAATGTAAGGGGAAGGTGCAGGGATAAAGAAAAAATGAAAGTTAAAGGCTGAGTTTCCACCATTCATAGACAGAAAGATGCGTCAATAACGTTGTTTTTATCTAGATAGCCATAGAATTTTTGCTCATGGGTAGTGCAAAATTGAGAGGCCTACGTAGCTGTATTTTGGCAACTGACGCACGGTGTTCTGAGCATGGTCCTTTTGTTGGTTTGAGAGTTGTAGGAGTCAGAACAAATGCATGGGAGGGTTTTGAAATTCACCACCAGCGAATTTAAATTTCGTTTCTTTTCCAAGTTGCAACCAAAGATTTCAAGCAACAATGTCTTGAACAATCAACACTGGTCTTTAGATTTATTGTAAAAGCCTGGACGAAGTAAAAACTGAACTGTAACGAAGGACAAAATGAGGAAACATAAACGTTGCCGTGGATTGCGTAAGAATAAAAGGATGCACGTTAGATGATGGTTACGCAACAATACGAGCATCCACGAGCTAACGGGGTTTTGTTAGTAACCCAAAAATAGAATGCTTCGCGTTCTGCTGTTTTAGTAACAGAGACCGTCGGGGGTTTATGCATGACTAAATGTCAACGAAATGTTGAAAATTTAAGGGGAAGGTGCAGGGATAAACAAAACAACTGAAGGGGATGTGCTGATTGAGTAAGCGAAGCGTACTGAGCGAATTGAGTGTGTGCCAAAATGGGATAGAAGCAACTTAATAAGCATATGAAGAGTGCTCGTACAATAAACTAAGCCGTGGCAATTTGGCTAATCTAACGGCTAATTGGTTATGGTAAATTTGAAAATTAGAAATGTGAAAATTTATAGAAATAAAATTCTTCTAGAAAAAAGGTACAGATGAAGATAACACGGTGTAACCTTTTGTACGTTCACAGTCCTATGATAGTTGTGATATCCACCCAAAACCAAAACTGGTAGAAAAACCCGCCAAATTTCCGAAAACGATCGGTCTTTGAAGTTAGTGATATCATTCAACCAAGGAAAGGCCGCTAAGTTCAATCCTATTAGCCAAGTCAATCTCACCCAATAATACTTTGGACGTTAAATGAAAACTTGAAGGTTTAACTTTAACTATTACTCGGTTTCATTTGACTTTCGAACTATTACTCGGTGCAATTAACTTTGCTAATAGAATTGACCTTGGCACCCTTTCCTTGGTTAAATGATATCACTACCTTCGAAGACCGATCGTTTTTGGAAACTTGGCAAGTTTTTCTTCCAGTTTTGCTTTCGGGTGGATTAAACTTGTTTGCTGCGGGTTTAAAGTGATGGTTTAAAGTGATTGTTACCATGAGTACATGAAAAGTTCCATAGGAACGATAAGTAACAGACTTGTATTAGGGTGGTGTCCTAGCATTTGACCGATCAGAGACTCGCCTCGACCACCCTTGGAACTAAACCAATAAAACTTTCAATCTAAAAAACTAGATGGCGCTAGTAATTTGTGCTTTTTAAAACTTCAGTATCGTTTACAGCTTGTTTGTGGGCTCTCAATGCTATTCATATATTCTTATTAAAGTATCCTTTGGAATTCTCAGACTAATAAAATTTATTAAGCTATATTCTCAACTCTTTTCGATATTATTTTTAACCAATCACGAAGCAGTTGGTTACGAAGAACGCCATGATATGTGTTATGTAATGTGCCACTCGTGCTTCCACTAAAAAAGTGAAATCTTCCAAGTCAACTGCCAGAAAGGGACAGATAAGGAAATTCAACTTTATAAACAACAAGAAAACAGTTTGATAATATGGCAAAAAATGTTTGCTCACTTAGTGCAATTATTTTGTTGGTGGTCCGTGTTCATCCTGGATATAAGCCCTAAAGAGTAAAATTTGTGGCAAGGCATATCTACGATTATCTGTTGCACATTTTAAGTCGAAAGACATGAAGCTGATTATATCTAAAGTGTGACACGTCATATTATGATTTGTGAGATTTTCTGCTGCATTTTCTACATTCTGCGACACAGCAGTAAAAAACTGTTTAAATGTGGAAATTGTAGTAAAGCCTTTACACTGAAGCTCATGTTTAGTTGCGTTTTGTGCAAACATGGGAGCAAGAAGTGCCTTAATGTTTTTGTGACAATAAGCCTATTAAATACATAGTATGAGGTACTGCAACTTCTGGTGAAAGAAGCTTGTTGTAGCGTAAATGGATTTTATTTCTACCGATTGTTCCTTAATGAAGTTTGTAGTGTGCAATTTTCTTATTTAATGTAAATATCAGACGATGTATGCTCAAATACAGAACGGTGTGAAAACCTGGAAATGCAACCTTAGTGGTGCTGCATTTCATACATAATTAAAAGAAATAGACAAATTTTAAATGCCAGATATTTTTATTAGTATCCGTTTTTGGAGTAAGAAATATTACAACGCATAGTCAACGTTTTTTTACTCTAGCTGATCTTGTAGCTGATCTTGATCTCTAGCTGATCTTGATTTTTTTACTCTAGCTGATCTTGTAACGTGTGTGCTACTTCAAATACTAAGCTTCAGCAGGTCCCCTTTTCGGCAAAACAATGAATGACATTAAAAAAAATTCCTGTAACTTTTCCTTTTATTTTCTTCTATTTATGCTATAGGTTAATTGCTAGAAAATTCTTATTCGTCGCATTTACATGACACAGTGCAAGAATGCATTTTTTAGGGTACTTCTACTCCGAAGCGGGGGGGGGGGGGGGAAGCTTCCCCCGTTTCAAAATCCTTTACACATTCATATATCTTTCAAATTTGGCGTCACTGGTTATTAGTGCTAACAATTGTTTAAAATATGAGTAATAGAAACCGTGCCAGTCTAAAAAGTGTTCGGTAATGAGAAAGCGCCTACGTTACTCTGTCCAGTAGCACAGACAAGAAAAATTGTGGAGGGGGACGAATAAATCCACCCCGGGGTCTGGGAAAGAGCTTCCCTAGAGCATTCCGAGGAACTGAAGCATTTGATGGTACATCACTGTTGAATCCGGTTTCTTTAGAGTACTTATTAATTTCACATATTCTGGCAGAATTTCTGTAGCCTTATGACACAATGGGGGAAGAAGTATCGTAAGTCTTTGTTGCACGAATCCTGTAAAATATTTAGTGTGTGACACTGCACCTTCTTATAAATGAAGCTTGTTAAAGTGTAAGATGGATTCGTTCTGGCAATCAATCCTTAGAATTAAAATTGTAGTACGAATTTCGTGTTTAACGAATGTGAGACAATACATATTTCAGTACACAATTGTGGGAAAACCTTAAAATGCATATTTTATGATGCTGCATTCTAACCTATTTAAAAGAAGTCTCTTTTAAACGTTATTTTTATAAACCACCAGTTGTGAAGCACATAATAATGATGTTGCATAGCATATTTTACTTTGATGAGACACTTAAGAGCTTATTAATAACACTGCACTTTCGTTAAACTAGTTTTGAAGTATCGTAATTGAGTGTGTAATGGTGTGAAGCCTTGAAAGTGTTAATTGTGTGATGCTGCAATTTTACTTCTACAGTAACTAATATCATTGGGTTATTTTGCCTGTCGAACAATGACCTAAATAACGAGGGAGGAGGCAGCAAAGAGGTCAAGCACCCCCCCCCCCCCAAAAAAAAAAAAGCTGAGGCATATTTTTTTCTTCGATATTGACCTTTAAACGTTTTATTTTTTATAGCTATAATAATTATACAGTATGCAAATGACAAAAATAGTCATTCAATAAAAATGAAACGGTTGTGCGTTTTCTAGTTTTCCTCATGACAGCTTACCTGCACGGTGTGGGAAATTGTCCGGTGCGGGTGCAATCACCTAAGGATCATACAGCATTGAGCAAAACTTTTCTGCTTTATGGACAATTAGCAATTTCGTGAAAGTCTCTATCAGTTCGTCACGAATAAAATGACATCACTATAACGCTATCCTATAATGTCTTCTCTATTGGAGGTAGGTGCTTCATACACAATGTTATTTCTCACGGAACGTTTAACATTGAAGTGTCACATGAAAGCCTGTTACTTACAGTACCCGCCCATTACTGTGGCACAAGCCAGGATGGAATTACATACCTAAATTCCATAAGGCTAGCGTGACCTTCTTTAGAATTGTACCTTAGAGCAATCACCTATACACATCTCAAGAATGCATCCACAGTAAAATGACACACAAAATTACTGCTGGAGTCTATGCCGTACGAATGTACGGCAAAGACATGTACTTAGGGACCGGTCATTATTTATGGCGGAGGAAATGAAAATGTAACCATCAAATTTTCGATGTCCCCCCCCGTCGAGATCCTGAAAAAATGTTGACCCCCCAAGGTCCAATTATAGTGTGACCCCCCCCCCCCGAAAATGTGCGCTTTTCGTATATCCATTGAGACCGTCTGCAGATGATTCCTGCAGCCAAGTTAGTGCTGTAGCCAAACTAAGTAGCTGTCCAAACCGATAGTTACCGTTAGTTGTAAGGAAACGTGTCTCGTTTTTAACGAAAAGACATGTTGGTTTAAAAATGTTCTATAAAATGTACCTTACACCCATCTCCTGTCGAGATTCATACAATAAGTATGATGAACACACTTAACGCTGAACACGCCTGAATGCCCACATCCGCAACATAGTCAGCACCTAAAAGACCGAAGAAGCCAAGAAACCAGGTGCCAAGGCTATACTAGAAAGTTTATGTAAAAACTAGACTTGCAGAAACGGTACTAATAGCGTCAAAATCGTGCAACATTCACATCATGGGGGGGGGGGGGGTCCAAAAAGCTGACGTGTTTTTTGAAAATTTTATCCTGAAAGTGCCATTTTTTGGTACAAAAATTATTTTTTTTTCCAGTTGATCAGTGTGCTTTCATCCCCCCCCCCCCTCTTAGAGAGAGGGACTTCGAGAGGGTCTTAAATAATGAACCCCTAATTTCCCCTACACCTTCTCCCCGGCGATAAATAATGACTGGTCCCTTACACCACTAGACACACTGAAAATTTGAATTTTTACACAGTTGACTTTTTACAGAGTCACAGTTGACTTTTAAAGCATTTTAAGCCGTTTACATTGTTCCCATTTTCAAAGAGATGATTAGTTCTTGCCAATCACAGATTGAATTTGTCTACAGAATATGCTCAAGGAACATACATGTTCGAACAGAAAAAAAAAGTTGTAACGACGAATTGTACACAGAAACAATTTTTTTTATGTGTTTTGGCTTAAGAATTAATCAGTAGCACTGCACAGCTACTATCTCAGCGGGCCATGGGTAGAAACATCTAATTCAAGTTTCGGATACAAGGGCGAGCTTCAGTCAAGGAAGGAAATAGCTCCGCACTTAACTGTGCTTCCGGCTTAGAGTTACTCGTGCAATCAAAGTTTCAAGTTTCAGGTTTCTGGTTTCAAGACGAATTAAGTTTATTTCAGGCGTCTGGCAACAGGTGTCGCATCCGTACAGTATGGGTTTTTTGATAATACGCTAGAGTATACTGAATCTATTAGAGTTGATAACTCATCATTTTCATAGACTCATGTTGTTACGTATTGTATTGTTGCTTACATGGGACTTGTAGTGTCTTGTAGGTTAGAGTGAGCATGTAGCATCCAGGCTTTAAGCTCAATAATGATGATGACGTAATCGTCTTTGGAATCAGGGCTTATAAGGTTCAGAGGTAAGAAGATATTCATTCATTGTCTTCACCCTCTTCAATTGACTAATACCACATGAGTTCATTGTCATTCTCATGCCGCTTGGTTACAGAGTATACAGATACACACATATTAATACACTCTCTATCCTTACAGCAAACGAACGACGAGCTACTGTGTCTAATACAGGTTTCTGCCATTTACTAGGAGTAGTTAGTATTTAGTTATTTAAGCCTCAATATCAAATTCGTGAATTTTTTTGGAGATGGTGGTGGTGGGGGGGGGGGGGAAGACGCAGATGCTTCGCTCCCTTGGGGGGGGGGGGGGGGCAAGAGGCCTAGTTATGGCCCTGAGCCGCCTGAAAAAATACGGCTGAAGTCTCAAATTTTAAACCTGTATTGCCTCAAAACGTAAGGGAACAATCACAAAATCAGTTGAGATTATGATTTGTCTCTAGTAGTCATCTGTTCAATTGTCTTATCTTATTTTTAAAACATTTTCGTTTGTTACGAACTTACGAGCACAATGTACTAACATGGTCAATAGCATTATGTTAGTTCTGGTTTTCGATTTAGCTGTCGAATAATAATGGCAGGATATGGTGGTGAGTTTGAATGCTGATTTAAATCACATTTTGATAATGTGACAAAACCGCGTAAAGTTTCCTCTGAAGAATTCAGACTTGTTACTTTGCAGCGTAGAATGAATAGATATAATTATGTAAACCGTCAAATATCTATCGATTCAGTTGGCGTTCGTTACTCCTTGTAACAATAGAAATTTATATTCTGCTGCTTGTGCATAATGTAATTTTTGTGTTTATGGATTACTCAAGAATATTTTTCATGTTTATTTTCAGGGTCACCCTCACTAGGTAAATGACCTTCACTTCCTGTTATGAAAAGCCGCCAATGACACCGATGTATTATTTATTGAGCACACAAGTCCCTGCAGAATAAGAGTAATAAACGAATAAAAATAATACATGATAATAAATATGTAAACTTTAATGTTGTTAATAAATATAACGGAACTGTGGGTGCGTTTGCACTAAGAATTTGGTCTATTTTTTTTATCGCTCTGCTGGAAAGTTGTGTGATACATTACATTTGCTACAAGTGATATTCTGCGTTTGCAGTTTTGAGTGAAATGTAAGCAGTGTTTTATACTTTTATTTCAACATGGCGCCTTTGATTTTAAACAAGATTGCATGGGTCATAATCCGTGTAATACATTAGTAATACAACATGATAAGAGAGGACTATTTACCATACGCTAAATTATGGTCGTTTACCAATAATTCAATAGCTTCTTAAATAAAGTGCTGTAAAAATTGAAAGGGTTAATGAAAACCTACCACCGAATAGAAGAGGAGAATAGATGGATTTCAGATATCCTAAAAGAGGATACTCCAGAAAAATAACAAAACCTACTTCCCGCAGACTTTTTTTGAAAGGCTGGAGAAACAAAATTCTTTTTAACTGCCCTGAAGTTTGTATGTTACTGAGTTCTTTACAGTACCTTTTTTTAGGTTAGTATGGCTTACAGAAACAGTCCATTGTACAAAGGTCAAACTGTACAATGCTCAGTGCTGGAGCAAGGGGTTTGAGCGCCCGGGGCCAGTAAGCTCATTGAGCGCCCGCTTTATCGCTATTATACAGCGGATTGCAACCGGCCACTTCCCCTCCTAAAAGACCTCTTCTCAAATATACCCCAAAATAAACCAATCACGGTGACACAGAGATAATACCAACACACTGAAAACACACGAATCTGATATGAAGGTGTGAGGTACGTAGGCGTTAGACAAAAAAAATTGTCTACATTTGGCGGATGACATTGTATTTTGTTTATGATAGAGGTGCTCTCTGACTGTCAATAAAACTGTCAAGAAAATGAATTTGGCAACAAATGTTTAATTTTTGTCCCAGAATTTGGGACTTGTTCGCAATAAAAATCTTAAAACATTAAAAAAAAAGTTAGAGCTGCCGCAAATTGTAAACTTCATTCAGCCGCCTTATTGAAGGTTTTTCCAACATTGTGAAATCAACAATGTTTGGCAACTCCGACTTTTTTTAGTGTTCTAACATTTGCTTTGTGAACAAGTCCCAAATACCAGGCCGAAAATAAAGTATTTTTGATAGATTCATGTTCTTGCGAGTTTTCTTGTCAGTCAGAGGGTACCTCTATCTCATAAACTGCTGCTGAACTCACATTAATTTTTCAATAGTATTTAGGTTAGGCTTCGCCAAAAGAGCATTTATTAAAGTTAACCTTTTTTTCAATTTTAGTTGGGAGGGGGGGGGGGGCGCATTTTCAGCGCCCTTTCCCCGTTCGGCGCCCGGAGCGGCCCTCCCCTTCGTCCCCTCTCTTGCTCCGGCACTTCCCCACATTTCAGACTTTAGGGTTAATGCCTTCACTGTCAGAGACGTACGGTCACGTAAAAGGAAACAAAATAAAAGAATTAGGTGTTGCTAAGTTTACGAATGCTCTATAGACCACGGCACTATGGTTGTTAGGAGGATGCGAGATCGAAACGCAGTGCCAGCCTACATGTACATTAAAACGCTGGTGCACCCGGGGGGAGGGGGGTGGCAGGGAGTACAAGGTAAACCCGTGAACAGCCTTCCATCTGGGGTGGTAAACTTAACCAGTCTGAAAATGTTCAAGTCTGAAACAAGTGTTTTTGATTTTTGTGTGTTGTCATGCTTTTTTTGTTTTCTTTTTACGATTAACTAGTGGGACTAGTGTTAGTGGATGGCATTCTTCCCTTCCAGTTACCTCCTTTTTGTGGTAATAAAATCTTATCTTATCTTTTCTGATCTTATCTTTCTTATCTTAAGTGCCCTGAAGATCAGAAGTTAGAGGTACCTGCCACCACGTAGGTTTTCCTGCATTGCTCAGTTTTGTAACATTAGTTCAAACTCATGTAAATGTCACAAATGCTTTCATTTTTCTGCTACACCTCAAGTATTTCCTAGCAAAATGGCAAGGGTGGCTTAGGTCAGGCTTTAACCCGCACATGACCATCATGCAACTTTCAACACCCCCCCCCCCTTTCTCGGCGTGGGTACGAAATAAATAACACAGACTACTACGATCAATATCGACGTTCACATGTCATATTCTTGAGATACTTCTGTCTCGTTTGCTGCCTAAATAGACCGGCATTATGTGTATAAAACAATACTTATTGAAACTAACTCAACTTCATCCCAAACCGGTGCACCCTCCCCCCACACAAAAAAAGAAAAAGTTTACAATGACAGTGAGCACTTGAATATTTTAAAGTAAAAATTGCGAAAAAACTGCAACGTTTTGTAAGTGTCATGGCCCCAAAATTAATTTTCAAAATGCGTTACCCTGGACTCCAAAGAAAAGCTTACAACACTTCCCCAGACCTGAAAGCCTCTTTCTTAGTAATTCTGAACTCCTTTGCCTTTCCCAACCAATATGAGTGTGTTGGGGGGGGGGGGGAGGGATTGAGGCTTAATGGCGCGTCGACAGCTAGGATATTAGCGCTAAATCCCAACCAATGTTCCACGATAGTCCGCCACTGGTGGTATTCGAATCTGAGACCAATAAGTGGACTAAAATGGTCCTAGAAAAGTATAAATTAAAAAAAATATTCGGTTTTATCGAAAGGAGGTGGGTTTTGCATGATACTGAGTTTTGAATGGTATTACACCA
This sequence comes from Lithobius niger, assembly GCA_023313725.1. Taxonomy (NCBI): domain Eukaryota; kingdom Metazoa; phylum Arthropoda; class Chilopoda; order Lithobiomorpha; family Lithobiidae; genus Lithobius; species Lithobius niger. The sequence continues at coordinate 29,705 of JAHWFP010058050.1, forward strand.
TTATGTAAAACGAAATGAAATGGTAGAAATATATTTACTGTGAATCTGTCCTTCGTTATTTATGACTGGACTACAACTAGACAGATCTTGATCATAGATATTTTGAAGTGACAACCCAAAGTTGTCTTGCGTTTTATATCCATGTTGTCCTGTACTTACATTTGCAAAAGACATAAGCTAACAGTCTGCATTAAATAATGGACTTGCGAGAACACAAGATACACTAATCTAAGAATGAAAGAAAACACAACTGCCCCGACTAAGACTCGAACCCAAGACTTCCTACATACTTCCCAAATAGAGGCCAAGCAGCCAAGCACTTTCCGTCCTTCTATTTGCCTATGACCTTTAGGGTACCACTGAGAAAGTTGAACTGCTACTAAGCTAGGCTGGAGTCTGTAGCCTGCGCCCATCCAGGTAGCGCAATGGTGCCTGGTACGAGAAAAATGCGGGGTTCGAGCCCCACTCAGGACAGTTCTCTGTCTTTCTTAGATTAGCATATCTTGTAATCACAAAAGGCCAATCTTTACTGCAGACTGTTTGCATCCTTGTGAGTTATTCTTTATGGAAAATGGATTTTAACATTTAAGCTAATAGAAATAGAAAAGGCGCAAAAGCACCCACCCAAACAAACATTAGCGATCAACGAACAAGCAGATCAAAATGAGAATTGAAGATATTAAGAGATGGGGCACAAGAAACATGAGAGGGAAATGCAGTCCAGGCATGGACAACCGTAAACAACTGGAAGCGGAAGTTAGGTCCGGGACACAGAACCACAGTTGCGAAAATGATGATGGCCACGAATAAAATTGAAATTCGGTGAGTAAAAGAGTTCAGAGTTAATGTTTAGGAGGTTATGAGTAAGTCGGCAAGTAAGGATCATGTCCCCATGATTAAAGCGTGTTTGAATGGTAGTAATTTGAAGCTTACGTAGGCGATCTGGGTAGGGCAGAGTCCGAATGGTAGGACACCATTTGGTAAGGCGCCGCTGACAATTTTCAAGACGGTTCAATGAGTTCAGTGGTTTCAATACGGTTCAAGACCCTAATATAATGTCGGCATCTAGACTCTAAATTATGGATTCGGAGGTTACAAGTGAAAGGCATAAGAATTCCAGTTAGTGGGATACCTCCTTCAAGGCAACATGGCGGTTGCAATGCTTCCTGAAGTTATTTCATCTGTTGAATATTAAAGAAATGTGTTGATATTGTGCTGTAGATTCTTCCAGTGATATTTTAGGTAATGCTTGTTGAAATAAGTAAAGGGCCTTCCAGAAATCACACCACGTAAATTTTACCCTTTTTTTTCCCGCAAATCCCTCTTGCTCCTGCTGCATTGTGGTACAAATTCTCCTACCTCACCACTTGCCAAAAAATGGAATCACAAACGTCAACAATCCTTCCCCTCGATCACCGACAAAAAAGCAAACAACTATACGGAAAATAGGTAACCTGAATTTTTTGACTGCTTTTGTACGTTAGTTGTAAAAATGGAACACATAGGCTAATTGAAAACTCATTCATTTTTCGACAATCTTTTATGTTATGTTTCGAGTTTAATTCCGGATTTCAACGTTGGAATTTTACCACCCCAGCAAGGTCACGCTGACGTCATTTGAGAAATCTGCCAAGCCCGAAGTCTACATGACGTCAAACTGTAATGTGCCATTATCAAAATTAATACTCATTGTTAGTTGAAATAATCTATATTTGATCAATTGTTGTAACAATACATAGCTGTGATTTGTCTGTACATGATGCTTGACATCAATTGTAACGCTCGAGCTCGCTTGATCATCCGCCGGGTGCTCCTAACAATTAGCTATTAACCTTAAATTCCATTCCGCCTCCAACTCTCCAACTCCCCGCATCAAAAGGTAATTTCGGCCCTATAATTTGAACTTTTCCCTAATTTCCCCTATCCCCAACTTAAATTCAAACCCGACCTATACTGTTGCTAGTCCACCACTGCAACCCCGTTGCTGCTTAGTTTAGCTGTCACCAACTTAACAAAATTTTCCCGAAACTAACAAATCCAAATTTCCCCAAGTAAGCCTAATGCCGTTGACGTTCCATTTAAGGCCTTAAGCCGAGGTTAGTGCCGCCCAGGAACTTCAGGCGAGCCAGAGCACACTATCGCTCAAATGTTACATTAAACCAACACCAAAACTGAACCATGACTTCTAGCCTTGATTCATCTGTTAAGGTAAATTTGGGATTCCTGCAACCCCTTGACTACCACCACGGCACATTTTCGCGCTTGTCCCTTAACTGTGGGGTTGGCATTGGGGCGGCTCCCGGACGCACTAATTATCCCCTACAGTTAATTTGGTGCATCGGCCGGGAATCGAACCCGGTTCGCCCGCGTGGCAGGCGAGCATTCTACCACTGACCACTCTACCAATTTACTGTAGGGGATAATTAGTGTTGATAATTTCCAATAGCTCGCGTGGTATTTAATTAGAGAATTTCACGTCATATTTCAGTATTCAGGACTCTAAATTTCGTATGCAACATTTAAAAAATTTATAAAAGTCGCGCTGCCGTCCAAATATCGGCGCGCCGATTGGCACTACGGCCGCCAGGAATAAAATTCATATTCGCCGCTGCTGAAGAATTTTTCATTGGCGCACACCTCCAAACGTTTTACTTTAAACAATTCCGTAATAATAAATTAATAAATGCAGTACTTATTTTATTTTTTCTAAAATTGGAAGAGTAAATAAAAAAAACCCAATCAAATACGGACTGTAGTGGAGCGTAATAAATTTCAAAACGGTGTTCAGAATTTGTTGCTAGGTTACGTTGACGTTAGGCCTAACGACACAGGCCGATTAACGTGTTTCGCCACCGGCTTCTACGTGTGATTGCAGGTGTTGCTAGGTTACGGAGACGAACGACACAGTGAGTATTTCGAGAGAAAGGCCTTCCGGATTGTTTTTGGTAGGAAAATACATACTTTTATTTGAAATGAATTCAACAAACGTATCGTAACATGTCAATTGTGTAACGTTTGAAGCGAGTGACTGCCAAAAGCGTCTCAACTTCAGAAAGCGCTTGCCATGTTTTGCACGGTTTTGCATTACACTGCGTCGACCAATGAAAGCTACAGGATACTGCCTAACTGATTTAGTTTTAAATTTAGCCAATGAACATCGACTTACAATGAGAATTTTCGTTTTCTTTTCACTAAATGAGGACCATGGTCGGATTACACTGGGAAGACCCCGGCTCATCGAAACCGAAACTGACAGCGGACCTCCCCCTTCAGTAATTATACAGATCGAAGCTTTTCTGAATGCGCGCTGACAAACGAACCACAGATCTATACAGTATATCCAGAGATACTATAGCTAACGCACAGCGTTAGCTATAGTATCTCTGGTATATCTCACTTAGAGGATACCTGCTTTGTTTTATGCCCTTATTAGGGAAATGACGTCAGCTTCGTTAATCGTCGAGTTTTTACGGAAACACCACAAAGCTACTTCTCGGTTAAGATACACTTAATTTGGCGTAACAACATAGAAATTACGTTAGGCCTAATATGAAATGCCAATGCGAACGAAAATACAGGTTGGTTAATGAAATGAGATGGTGGAATGACGTCAGCTTCGTTAATCGTCGGATTTTTCCGGAAGCACGAAGCTGCTTGTACTTTTCATTCGGCGTATCAACAGCATTAATGAGGTTAGGCCTAATACGAAATGCCGTAGCGAACGAAATTACAGGTTGATTGATGAAATGCGATGGTGGATGGTTACGCTACGCCAGATACATCGTCAACATCGTCAACAAGACATAAAAGGTAAACATTATAAACAAAACTAAACACCGTGAATCAAAATTACTTCGTATGTCGAAATCGAGATCGTAAATCGAAACCGAATCCCTAACACGAAATTCCTTCAGAAAATCGTTTAGGAAAAAGAAAACAAAAATTCTCAACCGAATTCCACTCGTGCTTGTATTAAATGTATAATTTGGGTGTTTTAGTACTCAACTCCTTTCCAACAAATTTCCCTCGACGTTCAGTCTCGGGAAATTAAAACTGGAAAGGAGTTTCGTGCTAAAACACCAAAATTGTCGATTTAATACAAGCACTCGTGGTATTATAACTGATAATCACGCAGTAGCTTTTGAAAGCAACTGCGTGATTATCATATGTAATATCCCAAGAGCTAAGGAAATTATCGATAATTTTTTTCAACTCGAGTGTTTTGGCCCCTAAAACTCACGAGTGCTATTTAGGCAGACATTAATTTCACGAGTGCGTAGCACGAGGGCAATTATCTGCCAATAAATAGCACGAGTGATTTTATTGGGCCAAAACACGAGTGGTGAAAAAAATTTGATAATTATCAATAGCTAGCGGGGTATTTAGCTAGAGAATTCACGTCATATTTCAGTATTCAGCACTCTAAATTTCATATGCAACATTTAAAAATTTTATAAAAGTCGCGCTGCCATCCAAATATCGGCGTGCCGATTGGCACTACGGCCGCCAGGAATAAAATTTATATTCGCCGCCGCATTGGCGCATACCTCCAAACTTTTTACTTTAAACAATTCCGTAATAATAAATTAAAAATGCATACATAATTTTATTTTTTTCTAAAATTGCAAGAGTAAATAAAAAAAAACAATCAAGTATGGACTGTAGTAGAGCGTAATAAATTAACGTCTAATTTGTTGACATGGGACGAGGGGCGTTAAGTTGTAGCGATTTGGTTTAGTTTTAGGGGGGGGGGGGAGTGTTTAGTTTTTCTTTCTGCGCAGAGGTCCCAGGCCCAACGCTACGAATCCTTTGGAGAGGGAGCGTATTAGTTTGAATGATAATGATAAACAAAGCACTTAAGAACTAATGATGGTCAAAATTACACCAAGGTATGCTTCAGTTTGCAAAAGTATTGGGTGACATTTATATAGGGTGATAAGCTGGATTGCTCTATAGATTTACAATGGTGATAGACATAGCAATTTAACGACATGAGAAACTATAATTGGAAATAAATAAGGAGATAATATTGAACACAGAACAGGTTGGTGTTCCGTCGTCAGACTGAGGCTGTAATAAGAGTAGCGTAGAAATACGGAGATTGGTGCAGCAAAGCCAACTCACGGCGAAGTCTCAAAACATGGGCCAGCTACCAAGTTGAAACACCCGCTTGAGAGTGGACCGTACTTAGGCGCAATAGCCCGACATCTCGCAGAAAATGCTGACGTATTTAAACGTGGGTTTAACCATTTCTATACGCTAGAGTGAGACGCACAGCTATATCCTCTCTACAACGAAGTGTCGTGGACGCTATGAGCACAAAATAAGAAATGGACGAGAGTTAGCCAAGTAATTATCACTGATGTTATGTTTTAACCAACCTAGATATACAACGGGTCTTCAGATAGTCCAACGTCATTTCCTAGCTCGCAATAGAGCGTCAGGGTTAAGTAACGCAATAAAGGCTAAACCTCGTTACAACGTGGTAAGTAATTTCAATCGCCTAGGGCGTCAACAAACGAAGTATCTTCCAACTCGGTTGAGAATTAGGCTAAAGAATAGCAAGTTCGGTTACCTTATTGCATGTGGTGAACCACAAAGAAGCTCCATCGTGCACGACATGGCCATCTTCTATGGAAGTGAAATTGAAGGATAATAAACTGAGTACTTGTAGTTGTAAACAGAGATATGGCAGCCCACGACGTGACGAAGTCAAACCATCGTGTTTTGTGGCGTCAGACCAGGCTGACGGGGAGCAGCAGACGAGAGTGACGTTGTCTCGTCTCAGTCGATGAACCAGGAACACACCAATGAAAAAGGAACACGGGTATTCAACGGGGAATGAGAATTAGCATAACACGTGACTATTAATAACTAACGCAAGATTATTAAACATGGATTAATATTATATTTAGGTAAAAATGAATTACCACGAAACAATATGCGAGTGTTCAGCCTCACAATAACCTGCCTCAAGATAAATCAACTGCAATGAGCAGACATTTTAATAAAATCAAGGAAGATCGTATCGGATACTTACCAAACAAGCATCACCGGGACTGAAGCGAATTCCGAGCTCTCAGGCAAAAGAGTTCAATTTGTAACGTTTCCACCGCAAGATGCGATAAAATGCATAATTAGGTTCATGTTCCGCCCAAGCTTCGTCCGATGTC